>APFE030008467.1:118070-162796 GCA_000404065.3 Pinus taeda | reverse complement strand
GATCTGGTTCTAAATATGAAAATGCAATACATACTTTTTGTAACAGTGGTACACCATGTAGATCAAAATATTGCTCCATCTGAAGTATCCAATTTACGGGATCCTTGCCATCAAACTTCCTCATCTTGCTTTTTCTTGATTTTAGGAGCTCGACCTTGAAACGATTGTAACTTTGTACTTTCGAATCTTTAAGTTCTGAAATTGCGACCTGTAGTAGCCCTCTGCATCCTCTTTCCAATGCCACTAGTCTGATGCAAATTGGATTCTCCAAGAAAGAGTTATGCACAATCTCCCAAGATGACCTGATTATAGACCTTTCTAGAAGAGCGAAATTGTATGAAGTGCCACGTGTCACTGTTTCGACCTTTGGCACTGAAAAATATATGCAAGAAACTACAGTTCGTCCTCTTTCTGTACCTTCTGACAAAATTTCAATCCGATGCTCAGAAAGAAAGTTATGACGATTTTCCCCAGGTCACCTGTTTGGAATGTAATTTAGGAGTCTGCAAAAAAGACCAATTTTCTCAGATCATATCTCCACAAATATAGCGGGAAAGACTCTGAAATTTGGATGTGAGATTCAACGCGATGTCTTTGCAAATGGGTTTTTTTTAGCTTTTGAAATGTCGCATAAAAAAAGTTGTAGCGAAAATGCCACGATGACCTGTTTGGAGCAGCGAAATCCTAGAATCCAAAGCTCCGATACCAAATGTTATGAACCAGCTCAAGAAAAGATAGATCAACGCCTTAGAATTCAGCCTCTTCGAGGGGGCAACCTCCTTTACATTACATAAATGAACAATTCTGGGATGATACAAATGAAAAGACCTCCTTTCTATATATAGGAGTCTAAGGGGTCATAACATAATCAACGCCGACATAATGATAATAATGTAAGGGCACAATAATAACAATAGTGGGCTTCTATGGGGCACAATAGTAACAATATGGGCATTACATGGGTACATCAATATAATAAGTGGGTTGTACTAATAACGATATGGGGTTACACTAGTAGTATAGGGGCCTAACATAATGTCAGGTACTTCGACACTCCCCGAAGTGAGGAAATAACTCCTCCCATGGGCAAGAAAGGGCCTCCTCTAGGCGGGGAATGTGGACCTCCTCTTCCAGTAGTCACTGGCTCACTGTCGCCTCCCTCTGCCTTTTGCTCTACATCATCCTCCGACCCACTATTTGAAAACACATCTATGTAATAGGCCTTGCCCCTGGTACATTTGTGCCTTGGTGCCCATGGCTCCTGACATGTGAAACACAACTTCCTCCTCCGGAGGGCTCTTCTTGTCTCATTGTCCAACTGCCCATGCTCTGACATCTCCGTCTGTGGCAGGGGTTTGGTGTCTCTACCTCTCGGTGGAAAGGTGGGTCTCGTGGGTACGAGTGTTTTACCCTTGGGGATTGCACCCTGCAAGTCTCGCATTCTGTTCATTGCATCATGGAGCGTAGTAGGTCTGTTCGACCTCACTAGCCCATGCGAGGGCTCAACTAAGTCCTCCACAAATAGGAAGACTCTCCTGGCCTCTGACAGATCTGGCACCATCACTAACACCCTCAAGAATTCTGCTATGTATTGCTTTGCATTGCCTGTTTGCTTAAGTTGTGTTAGTCTCAATCTGCCCACAGCTGCTCCTCAGCTACTTAGGGACTGCAACCCACTATGGTCTTCCTGCGCTGCACCGATGAAGACCAACATAGGGCACAAAGGGCTACCACATATCACTGCAAGATGTCCATCTCCCACAATGAACACGGGCTAGGAGGATTGCACATCATATGCTGTAGATGTCCTTCTCCACAAACAAGTCTCGGTCTCCACAAATGCTCCTTTGGTTTGTTAACCCTTGAGCTCAACAACTGCCTCTCTGGCAACAACCTTTGTCCATCAATTTGTTGCTCACCAAGCTCCAACTTGGACACTATCACGATGTCCTCTAGTAGACGATAAGTGCCCAATCACATCCACACTAAGTCCACTCTCACACTACCCTCCCATAGTGTATGAGTGACCAAGTCCACGCTGTGGCATCTGCACTTAGTTAGGGCATCCCCACACTTAGGAGACCCTTACACATGGCTTCCCACAGACTCCACCAATCTGCCCTTTGCTCTGCAATAGAGGAGCTATTGCACAAATCTGGGCATATCAATATGTCCTTAACCTAGGACACCATCAACTCATCATCCAAGGGAATATCTGCAACACCCATTGCTGTTGTTCTCTTGCCTTCCAATCTGATGTGTCTATTGTCACCTTAGCTGCTTGGTAGGCCTCCCAACAATCCACGTGGGCTCCTCCAAACAACTCCTAAGGCGTCCTACAAGCTGCCCATCAACTGATCCAAGTCTGGTCACTACAATGACCCAACCAGGGTTACTTGGGAGCGGGAGCGAAAACAGGGAGCGGAAGCGAAAACGGGAGTGGGAGCGACATTTTCAGAAGCTCCCGGTTTGGGAGCGAATCCCGGAGTGTTTTTTAAATAATATATATATTTTATATTTTGATGCATATATGTCAACAAAAACATGTAGAATGATGAATTAGATATAAAAAACATTAAAAACATAGATTGGACCATATAACAACAACCACGTCCACAAGTTAGTAACATTGTAACATACAACATATTGAGTCTCATGATTCATCAATCTTAAAGTTCCAAGCTTTCAAAATTCAATACATAACATTTTTCATCATTGATCACCAAAGTTGTACTTGTAAGCTAAGTGTAACCATTATAACAAATAATCTCTAACATGAAATGAAATGAAATGAAACAACTTTAAACTTTCATGAAGCATCATATTCATAATTCACTACTAATGAGTTATAATTGCCAACTTCAAACTTAAATTGTCATATATTGTTTAAAAAAATATCATAATAAATATGAAAGACTCAATAGTTATAAAAACTACTAGAAACTAGAAAAGGCAAGTAAATCTATTATCTATTGCTTATGCTTGGGCCTCTTGCCACCACGAGAAATGTCTAATTTTTAAGTCTTGTTGGAAAATCAAGATCTTTGTCATTAATATCACCCTCTAAGCATTAATATCTAGAGGTATCTTTGTCATTACCTCTGGATCTGTATAGGGATCTTTGTCATTAATATCACCCTCTAAGCATTAACATAAGATAGAAAAAACATAGCATGTCAAGTCAAGATTTTGTTTTAATGATGCGTACATTTTTAGGAGGGTCATGATAAAGGAGTTCGACAACCAATGTCACTAACATCAAGGTACATAGAGGGATTGGTGCTCTTGATTAAATACGAGTTCCATACCCCAATACATGGCAAAATTCAATGGAAACATTGCAATCCCCCAATCCTGAAATCTTGAAAAACTGATAAGTCTGCTGGATTTTGAATGAAATCTAAAATTCTACTTTCTCCATATGAAATCCAACGAGGTCGGAACCACTCTCAAACATCCTGAGTCATTTCATGGTATTGTTAAAAATTTAAGTAAAAGGATGAAAATGAAGATTAATCTTCATTTTCATCCTTTTACTTCAAGAATTTAACATTACCATGAATCACATATCAATACTAGGGCCATGGGCTTGATCATTAAACTGCCCCACTCAAAGCTTAATTGTTTCTTTGAAAAAATTATTGCATTTGGAACATCACTGCAAAAAAAAATTGCAAAAAAAAGCTAAACACTCCCGAAAATGCTCCCGAAAAGGCAGGGAGCATTTTTTTAAGGGAGGGAGCGTTTTTTTAGGGAGGGAGCATTTTGGGAGCACTCTCCCGAGGCGCTCAAGAGCCGCTTCCCGCTCAGAGCGCGAACTGGGAGCGGGAGCGAGAGGGGTTGGGAGGGGGGGGCGCTCCCCCGCAACCCTGGACCCAACACTCCTCCAAAACATTGCTCAAAATTCTGTTTGCATACTGCATAGTTTTAAAACTCCGACTCTGACTCCGGCTCCGACTTTGACTCGGCCGAGGATCGACTCCGACTCCAACTCCGAAACGGTAATGACTCGGCCGGCTCGATTTCAATGACTCGGTCATTGTAAAAAATACATTAAATATTTATTTTTTTATAAAAAAACATAATTTTAAAGATTTTCATTCATGTTTCCAAACACATAGCGTTATAATATAGATGGAAGACAACATATGATCAAAGTAGGCTCATGAACCAATCCAGTATATCAAAATGGTACCCAAGGGCAATACATAGTCAACTGTCATACATGATCAAAGACTCGAAACAAAAAACACATAACCAAGGAGGCTAGAAATGGCCTACAACAAAAGTAAACTGTAACCAGACTCCAGTACTAGTACTACAGCTACTGGCTAGTAGCTACTGCCAGAGCAGCCAAGATCATGTCGATCAATCTCTGGATCATCATCAGAGTCAGACAAGGGGCCCCATGGCTCCTCCTCCTCATCATCATCTCCAATTGCAGCTGTAGAAGTGGTACCACTAGCAGGCTGTGCAACCGCAGCAGATGCAAGCTGAGATAGAGTAGATATGCGGCTGCGCTTCTGTCGTGGCTGAGCAGAGGAAGCACCTACAACTGGAGTCCTTGCTGGCTGTGAGACTGAGGCTGGTGGATTGGGATTTGCATTCAACTGAACAACATGTTCAAGTTCAATTGATGTCTCGATATCTAAATCTAAATCAAGATCCTCATCAGGATCAAACTCTGCTGGACAACTCTCCACTACCCAATTTGATGTTGGATCAATGTCTTCCAACACAATGGGATCTGAATCAGGTCTTTGGTTCAACAAATGGTTTCGTCTGAGCTGGAGGTTGTATTGGACATAAACTAGATCATTTAACCGTTTTTGATCCAAACGGTTTCTCTTCTTTGTGTTACTTGGGAGCAAGAGCGAAAACGGTAGCGGGAGCGACATTTTCAGAAGCTCCTGGTTTGAGAGCGAATCCCAGAAGAGTTCGACAACCAATGTCACTAACATCAAGGTACATAGAGGGATTGGTGCTCTTGATTAAATACGAGTTCCATACCCTAATACATGACAAAATTCAATGGAAACATTGCAATCCTCCAATCCTGAAATTCTGAAAAACTGATAAGTCTGCTGGATTTTGAATGAAATTAAAATTCTACTTTCTCCATATGAAATCCAATGAGGCCGAAACCACTCTCAAACATCCTGAGTCATTTCATGGTAATGTTAAAAATTTAAGTAAAAGGATGAAAATGAAGATTAAGGAGAATGTCACTTTTACTTTAAAAATTTAACATTACCATGAAATTTGAATAGCATATAAATAGTAGAGAGCATTTGAGTGTGTTAAATAGGGTTTGGGAGGGGGAAATGGACCCCAAATAACATTTAGCTAATTCATAAAACACCTTGAAGTCCAAACCAATCATCAAACCCCTTAAAATTTCATTAAAATAATGTTAAATCGCTGTTTTATTGGGTTACGGGCAGCTGTTTGTGACTCGGCCAAGTCAGTACGGGAAACGGCCGAGTCAGCCATGCTCGGCCGAGTCATTTAATGATTCGGCCGAGTCATGGCTGACTTGGCCAACCAAGCCGTTTTTTGTACCGAGTCACTCCGGAGGGCAATGGAACGGACCAACTCGGCCGTTTCCGTTTCGAAATGGCCGTTTTTTAAAACTATGCTGTTGTTGGTTGCTGTTCTGGTTAGGGCACTTGCTGCAGCCCTAAACTCTCTTGACAGTCCCCAAACAGTCCACTGAAGGGCTGCAGCACACCCTTGAAGGACTCCTCGTTAGCCATGCTGCAACCTAGGATGGATGTCAAGCCTTGATCACCTCTACACAGCCCAGCTGTGGTGCTATGGCCTGCAGCCTAGCACAACAACACACCTGTAGCAATAGGTCCCCAAAACAATGCCCAAACAACCTCCAAACAGCAGTGTTTTACACTTCAAGAACTCGGCCTACCAGCAGTCTCCCTCGGCCTCCTCCAGCACTACTCGGACCCCTGTTCCAGCCCTAAAACAGTCCCTTCGGCCTTCCTGTAGGTGTCTTCCTCTTGCTGCAGCTAGGGCATAGGCTGTCCCTTCCTCCACCGAATGCTTGTCTAGAGAAAATGTTGCACAATTGGATGCTAAAACAATATGCCGTCACCCTCTTTTCATAGCCTAAAGAGGGGCTCCAACGAATAGAGGAAGAGACATATTGGCTAATTTTTACATCAAGCCTACATGACTTGAAAACCAATAATTACTTGTCAACTTCAAAAATTCATTTCTCCACTTCTACAACTCGGAATTCGACGATTCTCTAAGCGTGGATTCTCCTTTCCATCCTCTACCATCTCATGTAGAAATGTGCTTCCGGAATTGCTCCAAACACGATTGGGTGCAAAACACCATACTTGGGTTCCAAGCCACAAGCCTACTTTTGGCACTTTGACCTCCAACCCTCGAACACTAGGGCTTGGAGTACCTCCCAAGCTACATAAAAATCAACACTAAGGGCATCTCATTCATATCTAGCTGCTCGCCAGTCCCTACAGTCAGAAACGTGGAGATAGTAGACCTGAGTGCTCCATTGTAAATGTGGGGATCTGTGGGTTGGCACTGTCATCATGACAAGATGTGCCCGAGCCCTCTCCTGTAATGAATTCACCACGGGTGCCCTTGTTATGATTCTGCTGTTCATCTCAACCAACATCTCCCTCTGCCCTTGTGCCACCTCATTCAGAACCCTCAAAAGGGTCTGGAAGGCTACATCATCTCTATTGGTATCCGCAATGTTTGTTGCTTCTATCTCCTTCAGGAACCTTTGGGCTGGGGCTGATCTGCAATTCCCTTTCTCTACTCCTGTATCTCTGTCCTTGGCAGGTTACGTTCTGCTTGTCTACTGGGGTCATAGAAAAGGGTTTTTCGCCATAGCTGGCCAGATCATGACTTTGATACCACTGTAATATTCCAAATTGAAATTTACAGCAACAAAAAAGACATAAATAAGGGAGCAACAATAACAAACAAATTCTAGGCATGCACGTCAAAATACACAAGAAGATGGGCCAAACAACTGAGCCACCTTATTATATTAGTGGAATGGAGCACAATAGATAGAAATAGATGAACCTGGGCTTGCTACAGCAAGCAAGCCAAACCTAGGTGGGATCTAGGTTGTCTAAGTGCTAACTAGGCTCCAATCCATGATCTGCGCTGGCCCATGATTTTACTGCTGCTGTTGCTAGGTGGAAAACATTATTTTTGCCCACCAAATGCTCTGAAATTTCTGAAACTTCAGCACGGGAAACTGTTGAAGAGAGCTCCCCAAATTGCCCAACGTGCCTACCCCAAAATCTCTGTAAATTCCTCTCTAAATTCTCCCAATTTCCTCCAATCCCTTTTCCACTGCGAGTTATCCTTTACCTGACCCCTGCGCAGGCCTTGCCAGTGACCCTTTGCGCATGCCCATAATGCACAATTATGCCCTCAAAATTTTCCCCAAAATCTAGCCTACAAACGCCCTCAATATTCCAGCGAAACTCCAGGGGAGAATCCCCTCAAATTCTGGGAATTGGATTTGCCCTGTAGCTATCTCTCCTAAGGAGGGTGAGTCTGCTTCTGCACCCAGTCCACTCAGACATGGGACTAATTTTTCCCTGCAATTGCCTCCGGAACAGCCCGACAATGGTAGAGATGGGCACTCGAAGTCCACTGAAGATGGAGGTGAGATTCCCGCCCAGGATCCTCTGTGCTAAGCAGCACGAGTTGAGTTGGCCGAGCAGCACAAATGAACTGTGATTCAGATTTGAAATTCACAGAAGTCCCAAAATGGAGGCCTCAAGTTCTATTTATAATCATTACTCCTCCTTCCTTGTGGGCTCCAAATTTGACCTTCTTCTCTCTCTCATTTTCCCTCCAAGTCGACTCTTCAAGGGAATTCAAATCCCCTCTTGGAGTGGCCCCCAGATTCCACTTTGTGATGGATTTTTCCTTTTAGCTCTAATGTTTGCAGCCTTCCTTTTCTTCCAAGATTTAAGTTGATGCCACACACCCACTTTCCCTAAGTTTTTGGCCCAAAATTGTTCATCATCAATATTACACAATCTTGGAGTCACCAAATATCTCCAGATCCTTTACTTCAAAGTAATTTGCAACAAATAATAAGGCTCATAAGGCTGAAAACTCTCTGCCTTGTTGTTTGATCCACCACAAGGACAAAATCTGATATGCTTCACTAAATGATTATTAACAAAAAGAACAGCACCTGCACCACACATTGGTGGACTGCCCTGGCTAACCTTGATCTGATTTTAGATCCACTTTGTTGTACATTTTATCTTTTCATGCACTTAGGCAGATCTATAATAGAGACACTTTTAGCTTTCGTTTCTCTTGTATTATGGTACGCCATGTAATTCCAGTGGCAATCGCTATGGGTCCTTTCTAAATTATTATTTCTGTTGTGCATGTGTCTTTCATGCTTCATTTGTGGACATATAGACTGTCTTACGACATATGATGTTTGGGTATGGTGATTCCACTTCTAGCTATTTACTTTGGAACATTAAGACAAAAACATGGTTTGGAATAAATTCAGAGGCAACTCAGTGGGAATAAGCTTACTTTTAGCAAACAAACCCCTTTTTCTTTTTTTTTTAACAAATCTGGTAGGATTGTTGACAGAATTTTGGAAATGCATGTTTGGATTGTAAAAATTCTAATGTTTAGGTGTGCCCATATGGAAATGAGCATCAGGAATCGGCATTGGACAAAAAATAGTTTTTCATTATTAAAATTAAGATTTTTCATCATCAGATCCCATCTTGCTTGTCAATGGAAATTCTGTTTACTACTTGATTAGACAGCTCCAACTAAGTGTTCCATGCTCCATGTGTGATTAGTAGGCAGTATTTATAACATTATTTTGTACCTTAAGGTACCATATTTGTTTACATGTAAAAATAATCCTCATTAGAAAGGAAGGGTGGGGTGGAAGGTGAGTCATAAATAATGTAATTCTTCTAGCCAACTAGCTGCCAAGGTGTTCTCACCACAAATTAGAGTGTCTATACTTGATTATATGTATTTTCTTTTTTTCTGCCTTGGATGGTCATTACTAATTAATTGGAACTGTTAATTTCCTGCACTCGGTTACCTAAGTAATAAATTACTTGTCATTCATCTTAATTCACTTAGTTTGAGACTCCAAAATAATGGAATCACACTTTTCACTAGTATCTCTGCTCCATGTGTCTCAGATTGATCTATTATATTTTGGTTCCTAAGTGATTGAGCTGAGAGGCTCATTCTATAGCCCAGTACGAGGGGGATGTGTAATTCCATCCTTGCTCAACCTCAAGTTGACATGTGCCCCTTTAAAAAAAGAAAGAATATTCTTTAAATATAAAAAATGTTGGCTATAATAAAACCACAAAAATGAAGATACATGTTTTACTCTCGCTCTCGAGTCTCAACCATAAATTAAATATTTCGATGTCCATATGAAATATCATTATCTTATATCAACTTTATAGAGAAATAAAGTAATTAAAAAAAATTATATTTTCACTTTTGAGTATGACAAAGCTGTATAAAAAATATTCCAGTACATAGATAATCTTTTTAAAAATATTTCTGTACATGACATGAATAAAGTTTTTAAATATTCATGTTGACTAATTTATTTCAATTTCAATTTGAAATTCATGCATATGTAGATGGAGAGAAAGTAAATGAATTTTTTTTTAGTGTTGATCATAAGAAAAATATTTGAATAGAAGAAGAGTAATTAAAAGTAAAAAAATCCAGAGAAAGTAAATGGATTTTTTTAGTGTTGATCATAAAAAAATATTTGAATAGAAGAGGAGTAATTAAAAGTAAAAAAATCAACTAGAAGGAGATATGTAATGCATATAATTCTGAGTATCAAATTAATACATATCATTTAAAAAATATTATTAATAATAAAAAATTCAATACGAATCATAAATAAAATATTTTAATATGGAGGGTTAATTAATATTGAAGTATATTTAAAAATAAGGGGTGGCAGGTGGGGCAGGGATATTACTCAATCCCCAGAGAATAATTGAAATCAAGTATGCTTGGGTCTAGAAGGAAAACCAACAATCAGGCTGAGATGTATGGTCTTCTTCAAGGACTTAGTATTGCTAAAGACAATGGCATCCAATATATTATTTTTCTAGGAGACTCGCAGGTCATAATCCAATACCTCATTAAGAGAGGTAGCCCAAAGGACAGTACTCTAGCCTCAGTGGTTCAAAGAATCAGAGATCTAATCACATCCTTTCATTCCAAAGGGTTCTTCCATGTCTCCAAAATCAACAACATGGATGCCGATTCGCAAGCAAATAGAGCTTGCTCTATGGAAGAGACCAATCTTGAAATCAATGCCTCGAATTATTCCTGCCCCATCCCCTAAGAAGATATATTCCTGAATGTCTGGTTTCTCCCTAGGATACTCTCTATGGCTATTTGTACCCCCGAATTTATCCTATTTCCCCATTCCTACACCACTTATCCACCTTTCCCCCTAATATTCCTCTTCCCCTCCCTTGGGATGTAGTTCATTCCCCTATCCAAATACTTTGAAGAATTAGCTGATGGATTACTTGATCAAACATGTGGTTCACTTGACATGGAAACACGGTTCTCATTTGCCAAGTCCTTGGAATCGACGTTCGCTCAAAAGCATGATGAATCTCTCTGATAGTTGCACGAGTGAAATTAATGGCAGAATGATTAGAATCGTGTGGATGGACAGACAAATGGGCAATAAATTTGTCCCCAGTTTCGCTCTTGCGTCATTCTCGTCTGAGTCTGTTCTGTGCATTGATCCACCACCTCCGTGGCACACTAATTTGGTGATTACTCTACCTTTGATTTTCACTGTGGCATCCAGGCATGCTTTTTTTTGGGCAGCTCTTGTAAGAGCTCTGTCTCCGGTTTCAGGCTTTGATCCTGTGGATAGTGGAATTGTGGGCTCAACACTCAAGCTCATGGGAAGTTTGGCGTAAAGGGCTCTCTAGCTCTCAAACGACCTTGGCAGTGCCTGGTATCTCCACCACAATCAGTCACAGACAGACGAGGGCTCCTTTATGTGAAGGTAATTCTTGGCTCCTTGATTTTTATTTGGCAACTCGTAGAAGACAGGGCTTGGATGGAAACCCCTTCAGAATAGGCTCCTATCTCGACGTTTAGAACTTTAATTCAAGTTTTCTAGAATTGGCAGAGGCTCTACCGACAACTGTTTATAGATCTCCCCCTTTCGAAGTTTAAAGGACGTCTTTGGCTCAAAGAAGGTCTGTCAATCTCGCGTCTTTAGGTTATCAGACGAATTTACTCAGCTTTGGTGACCGGAGAAGAAGTTTATTTGACCAACACAGTTCATTGCACATCTGGGGCATTGCTAGTTGGGTCACTGCATCTCAGTTTCCTCTTTCAATTTTGGGGAATTGTCTTCTTTCTTCCTTCAGTCCTATTGGGGTGGCCGGGCTCACTCTTTTATGAAACTTACTGCATGCAACCTCTTTACCAGTACATCAAAATGAACACTGATTCCACCTCCGAGTCTTCTTCGATACTCTTATTCCACCTTGTTCCCATTGCTTGTCAGCTCACGACGCTCTATAGAAGGCTGATTATGAGTTGCAGGTGAAATTCTGCCATATGTATCACTCACAGGTGAGCATGCTGATAAAATTTTGGCTCTCCAGCATCAGATCTCAAGACTGGAAGATGAAGTGGATGCACCCAGGGTTATTATAACGAACTTCAAGCTCAGTAGAGATGCTCCTCCAGGTCAAGATCGATTTCTGGATGATCCTGACAAGCGAGATATTGATTTAAATAGGCCAACAACTGAAAGTGATTAATCTACACGCAGAAGAATGCTAGCTATTGTTGTTTTTTGTTCCTTTTGCAATTTTGTAAGCCTCCTGAATGGGTTTATTGTCCATCTGTTTATGTGTCAGTACTGAAAATGTAATGGGTCAACAGTCATGTAAAGGGTCCATAGTCATGTAATGGGTCTTCTGTCAAAATGTCTAAGAGACAGTTTTGAAAAAGGACAATGTATTCACCCGTGTATTTTCTGCGACCGGTTGCAAACTTAATGCAAAGCTACTCATTTTTGTTAAAAAAAAAGTGTATTTAAAAATATATTATAACAAAAAAGTCATTTTAATGTGGACAATATAGTCCATAAATAAAATATTTAAATATGTATAATTATATATGATTAAAGAAAACTATATATACTTTATATAAAGCAATTGAAAAAAATAATTTTTTTTTGGTTAAAATATTTTAAGTAGTCTCACTATTTTACATTGTGGCCCATTTTAATGTATAATTTTTGGTCAATTTTGTTTGAAATCGAGAAAGTATGTGTTCGAATTGCAAGTTTAAGCAGTGTAGTGTACACAACCCAAATTCTCAAGTAAATTTTGAAGACATCAAATCCATTTTATAAATGCAAAAATGCAAGTTAAACAATGAAAAATTACACATGATATTTATATATATATATAGCATAGAACAATCTTGATTATAGATCTAGTCGGTTTCCAGAGGGACCAAATCTTTTGTGTGCAAACTTTTTATTTATTTTTTTCCACTCGAAAAGAGGTTTGCACCTCAAGGGATTTGATCCTCTCGACTCTTGCTAGATCCGTGGTTAAGATGGATCTACACTTGTGTTAAAACATTATAAAAGTAAGCATACCTACTGCGTTGCTGAAATTGATGGAAATATCCTATGACATTAAGTAAAGTATCCATGATCTAGATAAAAGCTTTATGACATAAACTTCCAAACTTTAATATGAACCAAACAATCTAGATAAATGCTTTACAACATAAACTTCCAAACTTTAATACGAACCAAACTTGAAGCAGAAATGCAAAATTTGATTAGCCAGTGTCCATAATTCCAGAAAAAAAATTCAATAAGATTGGTGAACCAAGTTTCTTAATGCAATATTGTGCTTGCTTCTAAATAATTAGAATTTTAAAATCTCCAGTATACTTAAACAATACATTTTAATTCTCCGTGTTTGTTTTTGTTCTATGATTTTCAGCATTCGTGGAACCAATTTGCAAGTGTCTCTTCTTTTGCTTATTTTCATCACTAGAGATGGTCCTTTAGATAATATTCATTTATAGGATCTTTGTACACCATGTAAACTACAAAAGACCCACTGTCCAAAGTGCAGTCATTTGGAAGATGCAGTTTCCTTAATATTACATATGCAAATGATGTGTGTGTGATGCACAACTGCAAGCGATTTGTGGCAACCTGTGAGGAAACAATCTCTGAGAAAACTATATGGTAAAAAGGCCTAACTGCTAAGTGCATTATTAATTTTTATAAAACTGGCTAATGGTATGGTGGATTATCAGTTGCATTGTTGTCATGGGTACTTCAAACAATATGGCTGATTTTGGTTAAAGTCTTGATTGAAAAAGAAGGCAACTGAAACATGCCAAGTAATGGTGTATTCTTTAATGTTTCCAAATGCTGTTTCTCATATGCCTGCCAACATAATGCATGGGACCTATCAAAATAAATAAAGTTGTAGTGATTGAACTAAAGGAGGGTTTGGTTATTCAGATCTTGATATCTTTGTTTGATTCTTATTTCATCTAATTTTGTGTTGTAATATATGGCAATGGAAAAATTTCATTGAAACTGTAACTGAGGGTAACCCGTCAAGCTTTGCCGTTGGTGGGTATGTATCAGCAATAGTGATCCGCTACCAACAATAAGAGTGCAAGTACAATTTCCACAGACTCAATATCAAATGTGGGGAACTAGTGGCTGCAAGGTAGTTGACAGTGCAGAAGAATGGTGGGGCTATGGCAGACTATCATAATCCCTAATAGGCCTTGATTATGAACAATCTCCAGGGCAGATGTACTTATCCCAGGCCACAACCATATTTTTTTCTTAACAAATGCTTATAAAGATGAATAAGATGAATCTGGTTAGGCATCTGCATTCCAAGTTCGAGACAATGAAACTTTAGGTACTATTTTTGCAATCTGGGGTTTAACTGTGGACCCAAACCAAAACCTACCATGACCAAAAACAGAGTAGTGTTCATACTCCATAGAGTCTTCATATTATCAACTTCCTACTTGCCACCTGCACTGTATTGATGCTAAAATTGGCAACTAGGGCCAAACTCCATGTGGGTCACCTTATTTATGACAGCTGGTATTTTTCTTGGATTTCTCTCTCCGAGAGGTGTAGGATTGATCTAAAGATCATCTGATTCCTACATGTATTTATGGAGATATGAATTTATTCATATTATTGACAATTTGTCAAGGTCGGCCAGCAAGTTAAACAAGTCATTTTCAGACCCAACTTAATCTCAACGTTGCATATAAAAGGAGGAGACGTCATGGCATTATTTCACCATCTCATCCTCACACATCTGTCTCTCCCCTCTTGATTTGGGTACGCGGATCTGGGCATCTCTCTCACACGTGCGAAGGATGAAGAAGGACATTCTGTTTAGGGCAGTGTTGACCTAGTTTGACCGAGGTGCAGAAGTGCTGTTTTGACAGCATTGACATCTTCTTGTTTGTGGATTGGGTGTGGCAGCTTCTTCTTGGCAGGCTGCAGTTCTGGACAGCCACTTTGTCCCTACTTTGAATCTGCTTTGACCAGCGTTGACTGTCCTAGGGCTGGCTGCAGGCTTGACTGCAGTTGACCAATGTTTGACTGGGATTTTCGGACTGTTTTGGACTGATACATCTTGCTGTAGGAGGCCGAGTTGACTGAGCTTTGACCGAGCTTGATTGGAGGTCAAATCTGTCCTGTTGACCAGTGCTGACTTTGCTGGTTAGGGTTTGCTGTTGCTGTCATAAAATATCAGATTTGTATTTTTGTACTATTTCTCTCTCTGCTGAACTGTTGAAGAATATAAGAAGAATTGATCAAGGGCTCCCCCACATTGAGGTTTATCCCTAGCTGGTGCCACATCTTGTGTCTTCTTGTCTTGGCTTGTCTTCCACTGTTTATGTTTATGTTCTATTTGCATTTTACTATCATGCTGATGTGATTGCTAATCTGGATATTGATATTGGGTTAATAAAAAATTGAAGTAAATTGCTCTTAAGCATAGAACATACCAAAATTTAACATGGTATCAGAGGTGAGGTGAAGACAAATCCCAAGCAAGAGTGAAAGAGCAATCAACGAAGACAGTTGGATAGGGACAAAGGCTCAATGGGTTCCTCATCACACTTCCCTGTTGAAGACAAGCTCCGTGAAAAGTCTGACTATCACGGATGGAAGATGTCTTTTGATCTGGCATTGGAAGAACAAGAAGTGTTGGATTATGTGAAGGGTAAAATCCTCGAGCCTCCATCAAATGCACCGATTGCTACAAAGAGCAAGTTCAACAAGGTTGAAGTCAAAGCGAAGAAGATTATCGGAGATTCCATTGACAAGTGTCTGGTGGCCTACATCTCCGATTTGAACGCCTCCAAGGAGATCTACGACAGATTGGTATGCATGTTCAAGGTTAGTGATGCAAATCAAATTTTATTTCTTAAAAATAAGTGAAGAATATTAAGAAGGGCAAAGACGAGGATATTCAATCCTACTTCTTAAGAATCACCGAGATCAAGAATGATCTTCTTGCGATTGGAGAAATCATATCTGATAGGGAACTTACTATCACTACCCTTGGAGGGCTCCCACCTGAGTGGTATATTTTTAGAACCACTATTCTCAATAATGATCGAATTCTGGAGTTTGAAGAATTGATGTCGAGATGCATCCAAGAAGAAACAAGAATGGTGGAGCAAGAAATGCCTTTTAATAAAGGCAACCCTACTGCATTCTCCGCTCATGCCAAAAGGAGAAACAATGTAGGGACTAAAGGTCATGGAAAGCCTGGATCTAAGGGAGGAAGGAAAGGCAAGTGCTTTGCTTGCAATAAGTTTGGCCACTATGCAAGGGAGTGTCAAAATAGAAGGGACACATCACATGATGATGATCACATTCATTCCAGGGGCAACTTCAACAACAATGATCGAAGGAATGACAAGTACAATGGCAAAGGAAAAAGGAATGCGGGACATCAAGGAAATGGTCGACCCTCCAAGAAAGAAAGAAGCTGAATAGGTATCAGGGATACTTGACCATTATGAGCACTATCATTCAAAATGAGCCTACATCATTTGAAGAAGCCGTGAAGCATCAAGTATGGAAGGATTCTATGAATGAAGAATACGAGTCCATTATGAAGATTAGAGAATGATGTCAGGGATGTGGTCCCTAGACCCCAGAACAAATCGGTTGTCACTTTTAATTGGCTCTACAAAATCAAGCATGGAGCTGATGGGAGTGCAGAAAAGTACAAGGCTTGCTTTGTTGCTCGAGGCTTCTCTCAAAAGGAAGGTGTAGATTACGATGAGATATTTGCATTTGTTGCCCAATATACCGCCATCCCTCGATCATAGACATTAGATGGATGTCAAGACCGCTTTCTTGCATGGTTCGATTAAAGAGGAAGTCTATGTGGAACAACCTGAGGGGTTTGAGGTTCATGATTGGGAATCTCATGTATGCAGGTTGAAGAAAGCTCTCTATGGGTTGAAGCAAGCACCCCGGGCTTGGTATGAGAGGATTGATAGCTATCTGATGAAGTTGGGATTCACTAGGAGTGAAGCCGATCCGAACCTTTACTTTAAGGTTGAAGATGATAGACCTCTCATACTGGTTCTTTATGTGGATGACCTCTTTCTAAATGGCGCAGACCTTCTCATTCACAAATGTAAGAGGGAGTTGGTTTTCGAATTTGAGATGAAGGATCTAGGATTGATGCACTACTTTCTAGGGTTGGAGGACTGGCAAAAGCCAGGAAAAATTTTCCTATCTCAAGGAAAATATGTTGTGAAGATATTGGAAAGATTTGTGATGGTGTACTGCAAGCTTGTGACTACCTCGATGGAGATTAACTTTAAGAAGTTATGCAGTAGTGCTGCCGGACCTGAATTGGGAAATGCTTCTGAGTATCGTCAACTCATAGGAGCACTGATGTTCTTGGTGAACTCCCGTTCGGATATATGTTTTGCAGTTAACATGTTGAGCCAATATATGGTTGAGCCTCACCACATACACTGGATTGGTGCCAAGAATCTTTTGAGATATCTTCGGGGCACAATCACTCATGGAATGAGATACACAGCCAGAGATGTGAGGCTGCATGGTTATTCTGATGCTGATTGGGCAGGGAGTGTGGTGGATCGCAAGAGCACTTCTAGGTGTTGTTTCTCTTTGGGTTCTACTTCGATATCCTGGATGAACAGGAAGCAAAAGTCGGTTGCTTTGAGCACCGCTGAGGTCGAATACATAGCTGCGAGTATGGCCTCCTGTGAAGCTGTCTAGTTGAGGAAGCTCTTCAGTGAGCTATTTGGACACGTGCTGGATACCACCGTGATCCTTTACAAGAACCAAAGTGGGATTCGATTATCAGAGAGTCTTGTATTTCATGATCGCTCCAAGCACATAGACATCAGGTACCACTTTATCTGGGATATCGTACAACGAGGAGCAATAAGGCTCCATCACATTGGGTTTGATGAGCAGGTCATCGATATTCTGTCAAAGCCCCTGGGAAAGGTCAAATTATTGACTTTTTGAGAACGACTAGGAGTCGTGGAGAGACCTTCTTCCGAGGGTCTTGTATGATATATTGAGCTCCGGGGGGCTTGGGGTGCTTCTTGGAGCGATGAGCAACCATAGGGTGAGCGGTTCGACCTTCCCCTAGTGTTTTGCTATGTAGGTAGGATGAGGGGTTTATCCTTCTCTAGCTGAGACACAATCATAGGGTGAGTGGTTCGGCCTTCCCTTAGTGATTTGTTGTGTACAGGATGAGTGGTTTAGCCCTTCCATGTGATGCCCCATGGCGACATGTAGGTAGGATGAGTGGTTCATCCTTCTCCTGCTGAGACATCCTACCCATGCAGTCTGGGACTCATGGGAAGTACCTCTCATTTGGCCAATGAGTAGGGAAATGAGGATAGGGACCATAGTACTATCCATGGACGCATTGTGTACTACCGTACTCCCTATGCTAGGATGATATTGATCTGGGATCAATTGGAATTGACTTCGGGTCACTAAGAGTGGTATGTCACACTCTCTTCATTGGCACTGACTTTAGGTCAGTAAGAGTGGTATGAGACACTCTCTTTTATTTGGGACTGACTTTGGGTCAGTAGAGAATGGTATGATACATTCTTGATCACTTCTTCTTCATGGTTCAGTAGAGCAGTGCATTGTTGACAGAGATAGTACCGTTTGGCAGATGGATTAGCAGATGGAGTTCTCCCTAGTTGAGAGGGAGTGTTAAAATTGGCAACTAGGGCCAAACTCCATTGTGGTCACCTCATTTAGGGCAGCTGATATTTTTCTTGGATTCCTCTCTCCGAGAGGTGTAGGATTGATCTAAAGATCATCTGATTTCAACATGTATTTATGGAGATATGAATTTATTCATATTATTGACAATTTGTCAAGGTCGGCCAGCAAGCTAAACAAGTCATTTTCACCCCCAACTTAACCTCAATGTTGCATATAAAAGGAGGAGACCTCATGGCATTATTTCACCATCTCATCCTTAGACATCTATCTCTCCTCTCTTGATTTGGGTACGCAGATCTGGGCATCTCTCTCACACGTGCGAAGGACGAAGGAGGACATTCTGTTTAGGGCAGAGTTGACCTAGTTTGACCGAGGTACAGAATGCTGTTTTGACAGCGCTGACCAGCGTTGACCTCTTCTTGTTTGCGGATTGGGTGTGGCAGCTTCTTCTTGGCAGGCCGCAATTCTGGAAAGCCACTTTGACTCTACTTTGACCTTGCATTGACCAGTGTTGACTGTCCTAGGGCTGGCCATAGGCTTCACTGCAGTTGGCCAATGTTTGACTGGGATTTTCGGACAGTTTTGGGCTGATACATCTTGCTGTGGGAGGCCAAGTTGACTGAGCTTTGACTGAGCTTGATTGGAGGTCAAATCTGTCCTGCTTGACTAGCGTTGACTTTTCTGGTTAGGGTTTGTTGTTGCTGTCATAAAATATCCGATTTGTATATTTGTACTCTGTGTCTCTCTCTGCTGAACTGTTGAGGAATATAAGAAGAATTGATCAAGGGTTCCCCCACATTGAGGTTTATCCCTAGCTGGTGCCACATCTTGTGTCTTCTTGTCTTGGCTTGTCTTCTACTGTTTATGTTTATGTTCTATCTGCATTTTATTATCATGCTGATGTGATTGCTAATCTGGATATTGATATTGGGTTAATAAGAAAATTGAAGTAAATTGCTCTTAAGCATAGAACATGCCAAAATTTAACAATTCAACCAAGAACACTCTCAGAATGAAGCAGGCCATGGAGGATATGGTATCATAGGGCAAGACAGCTTGAGATGTGTTGCAAGTTGCAACCAATCCAAACACCACAGAGAATGAACAGCCCTCTTTCATGGCAGATGCCACAAGTCTAGTCCTCCATGCTGGTGAGGCTTGAAAAGAAACATGACTCCAGTTTTATGTTCCATTACCTTCACAAGCCTCATGGTGACCAAAAGCCTCATTATTTCTCACCAACTCACGAGACACATTGTAGCTGGTGTAGTCCAACATGCCATACCATTAACCAGATAGACCTTGATTCAGGCTTGGAATGACAATACCATCAACATCTGTTAGATGACTCGTCTACATTGTCTTCTTCTAGGCATCTTGCTTTATCATTCAACTACAGGGGTCCTATTGGGTTTGGAACAGGCTTGAAGGAACCTCATGAAGCACGAGGATGTCCATCTACCTACATTTGCTTATCCATTTTTTATGCATTACCTACATTTGCTTACCCACTTCTAATAAATATTTCTGTTCTTTTCTGAAATGGCATACAGTCATCGTATTTTGGAATGTACATCTATATATATATTGTGACCATAGTACCATGTTCGAAAATTTTGGAATGTATGTTGACAGAAAAAGTTAAACTAATGGATAAATTTTGCAAGGATGGTGATTGTCAATGGTTGAAAACAATTTAGTGCACATGACATGGCTTGTATCTCTTTAATATAAGCAAAAGGGGATTCTGCAGATAGCTTTTTTATGAATAAAGTGAGATCCTGATTCCATAAGTTTTCATAAGAAATAGAAGATTCTGATTTAGCATGCTTAGTAGCAAAATGCTCAAAAAGCCAAGTGAACGCAATCAATTCTGAGAGTATGTTTTTGGGATTTTTTGCAGTCGTTTCAGCGACAGGCTATGGAATGACTGAATTTGCTAAGTACAATGCATTTCCTGCCATTGCACATATTGCGGGGCTAGGTTGGGACTATGCAATCATGCGTGTTTCTGATTTGGAAAGGAGGGCTCACATGGAACTTTCGAAGCTTAGACTTGAGTCCTCGTTACAATGGAATAAACATGGCAAAAGTTCAGCGGTTACAATCAAAGATCAGCTGGGTAGCTTAAGACGATGTTTATTAGAGCATGCACCAAGAGCCGTGGGCTCTTTTACGTTTGGTGGGCCACGGGCTTCTTCACTTCCTCAAATTGTAGACAAACCGAGTTCATCAGAGAGCAAGGACACAGAGACCAAATAAGGTTGGTTTGTAAAGCTTTCTTTTGATAGACAGATCAGCTTGTTGGTTTGTAAAGCTTTCTTTTGATAGACAGATCAGCTTGCTTTTTCATTTGAAAGAATTGGGTTACAGTATCAGCCTCTTTCAAGTTTTAACTGAGTTTTTAAATTGGAAATAGTCATCCTTTACTCAATGCTTTTCCTTGTGTTAAATGTTCTCACATTTAATTTGTGGCAGTGAAATAAAGGTAAATAGGAAAAGTTTCAGTGTACTCTTATTAATATTTTATGTTTTCAGCTCTGAGCCTTGTCTGATTACTTAATATATATATATATATTCTTCTTCTAAAGAACCAATCAAAATATTCCCAAGTCCTACAGTTAGGAACAGAGCTTATCGAAAAGAAGGAATTTCATATTACAGTTATTTCTAAGATACCTCCTATGTATTTGCCCTCGGTTATCTCCCGGCCCTGGCCAACCTTTTGCCAACTGATTGCCAGATCTTCCGCAGGGTTTTGCTATCAATTCCTGTAAAACTCCGTTCTTGTCCTTGTTTATGTGTCTGATCGTTTCCCCTTCAAAAATTTTGTTGCTTGTCCCTTTTCAAACTCGTATCTTGATTGAATCTACACTTTCTTTTGAATGTTAAATATAGCTTTAAACTGACATCTCTATCCTAATTTCTGGCCCATCCTTCTGGAATTCTGTGATGTCTGTTCTATACATTCTTCAAACTTCAGACTGCCAACTAAAAGTTTCTGCTTCTCGCTCAAAACTCTGCTAAGTGCAGCGAATTATATTTTCACTTTCAAGACAGAGCGGGGTGCAGTAGACTGGTGCAATGTTTTTGTTTACAAGAAATTTTGATTAGGTGCAGAACAGCTTCTAAGTCCTGGTCTTTGTGAAACCATGGTGTGTTGTGCTGCTTTTTCACCGCTGGTGGTTTGATCATTTTGCAGATCTTCTCAGAGATTTGAGATGCTTTTGTTCAACACTTGCTGTGTTGATGGTTAGTACTTGATGAATACTTTCAAAACCTTGGTTAAACATTATTGATTTACTAATTAGTGTATGTGCATAAATATCACAGTTCAACTCTTCATTGCGCTGAGAGAAGCAAGGGGTTCTACAACTTGATGGAGGAGTGATCTTCAACACTTTGTGCAGACTAAAAATGAAACAAAATAATGGACCTCTAATTTCTCTTAATTATGATAACCAATAAACGCGACTAAGCATTTATCTTACATAGTATATTTAAACTAAGTGACGAGTGACATGACATGACATGGGATATGGAGTACACGTGCATATGAGTATCCACAATGGGAAACATTGGCCTGAAAACATGACATTGATCCACATTATATATATATATATGAATTATGAAATAAAAAAATATATAATATATAAATAAAAATATATCTAGATAAATAAAAAATATATAATTATAATTAAAAATAAAATATAGATGCAGAAAGTTATTTTTTTAAGAAATTAAAACATTTATAAAATATTAATGTAATTAATTATTATAACACATATGAAATTAAATTGCAACTAGGGGTAAATATTTCATATTATGTATAGGATTAAGGCTAGGTGCTATTTGTAAGTACATGACCTTTCAATTGGAGCCTGAGTGATGATTAATATGGGATATTGGTTTACATATAAATGTTATATAGGCTGAAATTGCCTTCTTATCTTGGAATAAGACTTAGATTCATTTTCTTTGAACACAAGGAAATGGGGTAATGACTCAAGACGTAGAGGTATCTAGCATGAATGGAAGTTTAACTCTTTCCGAATCACTAATGAGTAATTTTAGGCGGCATGACTTTCCTTGAATAACAGTGATGAGTTAGCGTGCATTCACTGATGGTAGCCAATAATGGGTGACCTCATTATCAGTGGACAATTGAGTTATGATAGATTTTTCCACCATCAAGAAAAAAAACAAGACAACAAAATAAAGAAAAACAATGATGATCAAACACATAAGAAATTAGAATGTTCACTACACATTACCATAAAATATAAGTTTAGAAGTTAGAATCATAAATTGGAATTTTCTCACTAGACCATTTGATGTGATCGAAATCAAAATGTATTACATAGAAATTGGGTATTACTATAGGTGGGGATGCTAATGGAAGATACAAAAAAGTGTAGATACTAGAACTATAGATGGAAGAATATCATAGCTTGTCATTGTCAGTGGTCCTCCATATTAAAATCTTCAAAATCACCGCACTTGTCACTACTCTCTCCTCCATCCCCCCCCTATATCCTATCTAATATCTTCATTTGTTGGTGTGTAGGATGGCCTCCTTAAGAGGATCATCATCAGCAAAAGTACCAATTCTAGCATTGGCTCATTAAGATCCAAGTTGGCTAATACCAACTCAAAACTGCTATCTAAACCCATATCATCAAGAAACACACATTTTTCAACCTTGGTGTTTGTCACATTTAGGGCACATTTGAGACGTGTTTGACATGTGGGATACAAACATAGAGCCCTCAAGGAACATGTCTTGTTCCTTAGTGTTTATACAAACAACTACTATAGTTATATTATCATGGATACATTTCAATCTTAGATTTATTATCAATTATTATAATTAAGAGGGTTAGAAAAATATTGAGCTTTGTCTTTCATTTTTTGTATCCATTTTATCAATAAACATATTTGGGGTTAATATAGATATCTCTGGTTCCACTTTCATTTATGTGGATTGCTTGCAAGTGAAATTTCGTGTAGTGCTTATAAATCAATGTATTATCGTACCAATATAGATAAATCTTAACCACAAATCTAGCAAGTGTAGAGAAGGGTCAAATTTCTTGAGGTGCAAACTTTGTTAACTTGAAGAAATGTTTGCACATTGAGAGAATTGATCCCTCTCAACATTATATAGATCCATGGTTAAGATGGATCTATCCTGGTTATATATTTATATATATTCAATACCTTGAAAGTTCATTTTGGGACTTGGATTGTGTAGATTACACAACTTAAACTTGCAATTCCAACAAATATTTGTTGAAATTCATAAAATTGATCAAAATATATATATCTTAAAAAGGGCCAAAATGTAGAATAGTAAGACTACTTCAAATAATTTAGCCATAAGAATTTATTTTTGTCAATTGTTTATATAATACCATATATAATCTATACATAGTTCACATTGAAATATTTTACTTAACATTGAAATTGAAATATTTTATTTGTGAACCACATTAATATTTTTTTTCTTATTATTAATATATTTTTAAACACACATCAATATTACTTAACCAATACTTTAATTATGACTTACATTAGTTGAGAGTGAAAGTGAAATACTTTTACCACATCTCCTTTATACTAGGTTGTAATATCAATGGACCACAGATCTAGCAAGCACTAAGAGGGATCAAATTTCTTGAGGTGTAAATTTCTTTTGGGGTGTAAAACTTGAAAAAAAAGTTTGCACCTTGAGAGATTTGATCCTTCTTAGTGTTTGATAAGTCCATGATTAAGATGGATCTATCTTTTTTTTAACAAGGTTGGTTGTGTTATATTAATTCCAAAAAGGGAAGGCATAAGCCTTGATACATGGTAATTTTACCAGAGATTTGAAATAATCTCAAAGAGTATTTGTTTTCCTCCTTTTACATACAACCGAAGATTACTTGATTTGCCTACCACATTGATCTTATAGTCCCTAACAAACTGCTTAAGGAGAAACAAAAATCTGCAATTTATCGCTGATGACTAAAGGTCAGAAATTGAAAGTAGAATTTGCTGGATGGAAATAGCCGATGACTGATTCTCCCTCTGTTGAGAAACATTGTTTTGTTCATTTGGATTTGCTCCCTCATTGAGCTTTTTCCTTCAACATATCGTGCTGATCTTTGAATTGATATGTTAAATAGAAAATGAAGTCATGGACAAATGAGAACCGGTCCTTCCGATGCATGAACACTTACTTTGCTTGAGCCAATGCTTCTTTGACAGCTAAGTGATGGGGATAAGAAATGAAGTCCTGAGGAGTAAGGAAGCAGAGAATAAGAGCAATGAAAGATTCATAAGAAAGGGAAGATAGAAGGGGATCAAGGAAGAGCATTGAGGAATGTGCAGGGGAGAAAGGAAGGAGAGGGAGGTAAGGGGATTGAGAAGAGGAGCACGACAAGATAGAGAGGAAAGCACAACCAAAGAAGAAAGGCAGGATGAGAAGCACAGGTATCCAATGAATCCAGAAGCTAACAATCATGAAGAGAACAGAAAGAAGAGAAAAGGGGTTCAAGGAGAAAAGCATAAAAGCTTGGAAGAAGAGGATTAGACAAAAGCATTGAGCAAATTGGGGGGGGGGGATAACAGAGATTCATGGAATGTGTCTCACTGAGAATTGCCTATTGACTCTTGATTCTCCTTGATGTCTGAGACAGGTATTATTTGCCATCTCATCAACTTGTCCATTGTTCTCCCTTAATACATGATAATAAGAGATCTCACCAAGATTCCTTGTGTGATTTTGAATTCTGGAAATTATTTGACCGAGGCCCACATTGGAGGGGATCGTCTTTTTAATCATTTGCTGAATAATTGCAGAATCACCAATTATTATTGGATTTGTGATTTTGAGCTCCCTTAGAATTTGAACTCCTAGCAGAAGGCCATAACTCAACTCTATTGTTTGAAGCTTGATCCAAACCCCACTCGAAGGAAGAGATTTCAATTCCGCTATAATCAATGATGATACTCGGCTCCAACACGAACAAGATATGATTTTGAGGCCCCTTCAAAAAAAAGCATGGCCTCATTTGGGAGTCAATCCAGTCTTTGAAGTCCTAATTTTTGAGGCGAATCTTCCATCTAACATGGTTGATATAATTTTTTTTGTATAGGGGGATATAGAGGGATTAAGTCTATTGCAAAGGCCAACCGCTGTTTCTCTTCAATTTGCAGAGAGTTGAGATCCATTTTGTTGTTACTCTTTGAAAGAATAGATTCTGTCATCAAACTCCAAATTTTAGCCATGATTTTCTTGTTGTTAGGCTTTTTATTTTGAAAGATGACTTTGTTCCTTGCCAGCCATAAGTGCGAACATATAAATGCTGGAAGGTTTGTCCAGAAGCGCATCAGCAAGCCTTTGTTTTTGAAATTTTGAGGGTAAGAGGATTTCCAGTTGGCAATAAAATCTGAAATGTTGAGGCTGGGATTAATGTGAGTGAAAAGAGGACTAATTATTTCACACCAACAATTTCTTGAAAAATAGCAGGATAAGAAGAGATGTTGGATTGTTTCTTCAACCAAAGAACAAAAAGGGCAAATAGAGGATCCCTGCTTCTGAGGTTGTCCGCTGTGAGAATCTTACATTTTAGCATTGTCCACATGAATATTTTTATTTTAGGAAGAGATTCAACTTTCTAGACCGTTCTCCAAAGGGGCTAGGTGGATTGCTGATTATCTTCTTGCATCTTGGCGTATCCAGTTTTGACTGTATATTCTCTTCCTGATGGATTCCAGTTGAGCTATCTTTTTGCTCAAAACTGATAGGAGCTGATCCCTCGATTTTTTTGATGGAGAAGATCAAGGGGGACAACAGGGATCTTCCAACCGTCCCAAGAGTTGTCTTGTCGATTCTAGGAGGAGATTTGATGCAGAGTTGTGATGCCCAAGTTTTGAAGACACCAAATAATGTTTTTGATTTCTGGAAAGGAGTAAAGTGATGGAATGGCAATAATATTGTCATTCCAGATATTAATGTCCTTGCCTCCTTCAGGGACTCTGGATGTATTATCTCTGATGGAAAAAGTTTTTTTGCAAAGTTTCCATATATGAGAGCAAGGTCTATTACGGTTTTGAACAGAAAGCGGATGGCGACGAGGAGCATTAATGTATTTGTATTCCAGAACTTGCTTCCACCAAGAGGTCTCGCTAGAGAGGAGTCTCCAAATGATTTTGGCTCCTAAAGCAAGATTCATTAGGTCGGGATGCCTTATTGCTATTCCTCCTTTTTCATAGGCTGATGTGACTTGTTTCCAATTTATGAAATTGAAATTTTTTTTGTCTCATTTTTTCCTCCCCGCCAAATGAAATTTCTAATGATTATCTTAAATTTTTTTTGAAACCCCACTAGAGCTTGGAGAATGGAAAATTGATATAAGGGGAGAGCTGAAAGTACAAACTTGATCAAGATTGTTCTCTCGGCTAGGTTAAGCCATTGCGTACCCCATTGCTTTATTTTTCTCTTCAATTTCTCTAATGCGTCTTCCCAAATCTCAACTTTCAATGAGCCATTTGGGATTGGAATTCCCAAATATTTAAAGTGTTTCCAATTCAGCTTGAGAGAATGCCAAAAATTTGTGAGATACTCTGAAGGACTCTGATGGGGGCATTCCAACCGTAGATACAACTCTTGAGCTTGTTGATGGAGCCTCCTGATAATTCCGTAAATTGATCCAGAATTATTTTAAATCTTTTGGCTACAATGCAAGATGCTCCTCCCATGAGAAGTGTATCGTCAACAAATTGTGAATGGTTCATATTTTTTGTTCCTCTGTTGAACTTGGAAAAATAACTATGTTCGGCCTTCTATAATGTACTTGAGTCATCATGTAATGTACTTATTATTATTATTATTGTGACTTATTAAAGCACGGGTTTCATGCTTGGGTCACCATGTTTTAGGTCAATGTCCCCATTGAGGACTTCTAGGATTTATTCTGAGTCTATAAAATTATTATACATTTAAAGAGACCCTTCTTGGGCTTTTGAATCTTGTAAAAAGGATAAGTATTGAGTTAATTATGAATTATGGAACCTGCACACCATGTCAACCTAACGGAATATCAAGTCGACCTAAGACCCTATTCGACCCCACAAGAAGCCTATAAAAGGATGGACATCGTATTCATTTGGAGCATCACTTCTCATTGAGTTCGAATTCTCTCTACTGGGCAGAAGTGCAAAATCTTGTTGCTAGGCATAAGTGTGAAGTGGGTAGCTGGGAAAGTCTGTTGCCGGGAATCTGAAGTGAATGCGAGTTTGGGTGAGTCTAAGGAGTCAAGGAAAATCAAAAGTTTGGTGGTGGTCTCTCTCTGTTTCGTGCTCCGGATTGGGAGATCGAAGTCTTCCAAGTTGGACTGCTGCTGCAAAGTTGTTAGCTGCTGCTAGTTGCTGCATAGGCGAAGTTGCTGAGTAGAGGTCAATCTTCTGGAGGCTGACTTGGTGTGGAGGGAAGGTCTGGTCTTGGTCTAGGGTGAAGAGTCTCAAAGAATACTGTTGAGAGGAAGAATTACTTTGAACGAGTTTTCCCCTCGAGCGGTGTTTTGCCCTAGCATATGCCTGCATCTTGTGTTCATTGTTTTATGTGCTGCTGCTTTTGGTAATTTCTTGATGAACTAAAGAAAGAAGATATAAAGAATTGTAAGAATAAGAAACATCACAAATAATTATCAAGATCAAGAAAATCATTACAGCCTTTTTGATTTTCCAATAGAATTGAATCCCTGCTATAAGTCCCTTTTGTCTGCGATTTTCCAAATTTCTGCTGAAAGACTTTACCATCATAATGAAAAGAAAAGGACAAATTGGGTAGCCTTGCCTAAGACGTTTGGTGCTTTGGAAAAAATTACCAGGTCTCCCATTGATTAGAGGAGCGATCCAAGGCCTATGGATGTAAGCTTTTATGAGGTCGATGAATTCATTTGCAAATTCAAATTTATGAAGGAATATTAGAAGAAAGGAGTGTCTAACCCTGTCAAAGGCGTTAACCACGTCTAATTTCAGAATAAATCCTTGCTCTTTTCTAGTTTGGCTTGAGTAGATGGCTTCTTGGATTAGGAGAATGTTGTCAACAAGTTGTCGATTAGGGACAAACCTACCCTGATTTTCAGAAATTCGTTGGGGAAGGAGTTTGAGGCGGTTGGTCATTACTTTGGTGATTATTTTGTAAGAGGAGTTGCACAGTGATATGGACCTAAAACAATCAAATGAGGTAGGTCTTGAGTCTTTGGGAATAAGATCAAGATGAGTTGAGTTGGTATTTCCTCCCAATTTTTTTCCCCTTGAACCCAATGGATCATTTTAGAAGGTCTTTCTTGATGAGATCCAAAAAAGGCCAAAAGAAAGAGATGGAGAAGCCATCCAACCTAGGAGCTTTATCTAGTTGGAGGCTCCAGATTGCTCGAATTAGTTCCTCTTCCTCTACTGATTTTGTAAGGGTTGCATTTGCACTTTCATTCATTAGTTTTGGAATATGCCTTAGAAAGTTCTCATAGCTATTGGGTTCTTCCTCCACTGGGAGGAGTCTTTTGAAGTGTTGAAAAGCCTCTACTTTAATTTCTTCTTGATCTTTGACTTTTGTGTTTCCATCCACTTTTATTGTATCAATATGATTCCTTGTTCTTCTTGCTTTTGTTTGGTTATGGAAGAAGGTCCTGTTCTTGTCACCCACCTGAGTCCACAGGCTTCTTGACTTTATCCTCCAACTTTCCTCTTCTCTCTGATTGGATTAGTATATTTCCCAATAGAGCTCCTTTTCCTTAGTTTGCATTTCTTTTGTTTCTTCTCCATTGTCCATGTTTGTTCGATTTTTTTCCAGCGCAGATTGCAATTCCCTTTTCTTTTGCATGGGCTATGTATAGTGAATTTTGGCCCAATTTTTGAGAGTAGATCTCGTTATTTTCAATTTGGATTCCCAAACATACAAGGGTGATCCACTGATGCATGTTTTCCAAGCCATTTCCACCAATTTCTTGGCATCTTTGAAAGCATACCAAAGGGGATTATATCGGAAAGGGAGAGGCCCCAAGATCGAGGGTGAGCCAAAAGTGAGGGAGATGGGATTGTGATCTAATGCAACGGGGGATATAATTTTTGAGGAGACAGGGACAGATTCTGAAATGAGTCTGAGATTGACTAGAAATCTGTTTAATCGTTCCTTAATATTACTTGACCCTATTATGTGATTGCTCCTTGTAAATATTTTTTTTAGGTACTACATCCATTAAGTTTTGGTTCTCAATTATCTTTTCCAATCTTTCTTTGCTTGGGTCGGCCAAAAAGGAGCCCCCTCGTTTGTCCTTGCATTTAGAATCAAATTGAGATCCCTTGCAACTTTTACGTTTCGATTCTCTTCTACATCAAGATGTTCTTGCAGAGACTGCCAACATGCCTCCTTATCTCTATAGTGAGTGGGAGCATAAATGTTGAAGGTTACTATGATTTTCCCTGAGTTTTTGTTTCTAATTTCTATTATGATCCAGTGCTGCTCCTTATTTGAATTGCAAATTTCCCAGTGGTTTTGATTCCACATGGTACTTATTCCGCCTACCGAACCTCTAGAGATTATTGCTATTCTTCAAAGTTTTTTATGTTGTGAATGACTAAATTCATTTCTTCTTCAAGTAGTTTGGTCTCCTGAAGTAGTAAAAAGTCAGGGCATTCAATCTTCATTATATCCTTTATTACTCGGGAAAATTAAGGGCTTCCTCATATGGAAGACGACCCTTAGAGAATACACTGAAAATATAACATAATATAACCTAGAATTTTCTGCTCCCTGAAATTTTCGACCTCCTGAAAAATTTGGCCCTTTGGAAGTTTTCAGCTAATAGAAATTCAACTTCTCCAACTGTTGGCCTGCTTTCTCCTAGTCCTGTGCGCACCCCCTACACATTTGAAGAAATTTCCCTTCACCTACGCCGTACAACCCCTCTTACACAAGCTTCTAGGTGGAATCTCAACCCCCTCTCTCTAAGATCTAAGCTCCTCTGTTTTTTTCACATTGGAATCTCCTTGTTGCACACTTTTCTTTTTCCTTCAGTCTTGCGTCTCTCACTCCTCTTTGAAAAATTTCTCTTTCAATGAAATTGATATGACTTTTGCCTCTCCTTTAGGCTTATTTTATAATTTCTCATTGGGCTAGATCCTAACCCTAGATCTCCAAGGTGATGGATGGCTGGGATTAAATCTTAACCCACTTAGATCAATGATAGAGATTAGTTCGAACTCATTAAAGTAAATTAGTTTACCTTTCATTAGAAAACTTTAGCCTAATAGCCAACATTAATTAATAAATTAATCAATGTGCTTTTCTTAAGTTAAACTTAGGAAAGAGATCATAAAAGTCACTTACTCAACATGAACAAAGAGGCCTTTGGACATCTTTTTGCACGCTTGACACTTAGCCTATGCAGAAACACTTGTTCGAGTTATCATCATCAACACTCCCTCCTAGCGAGAAAAATCACTTACTCAACATGAGCAAGTACCTAAAGAGGATTTTGGACATCTTCTGCATGCTTGACACTTAGCCAATGCAAAACCACCTGTTTGAGCTATCACCATTAGCACTCCCTCCTAGCGAGGAAGGTATGTTGCACCACCCCCATCTTATCCTTATAGAAGGGGAAGGACATCATTATCTTGATTGTAGATTCCATGAATATTCTAAAATGTGATGGACATGAGTGAGATCAAACAATTGACTTTGCTCTTGTCCATTAGATTTCAAAATATTGCTGAAATCTGTAATCGAGTTAAGTTCAACAAAGGCAAACTCCCCCTTCACTATATGCACAGTGAGAATGTCTGCAACTTGCTCGTCTGCAACTTTGCTCTTGTAGATATACTTGATCTCTATATGCTGGAACCTGTCATGAAACATTGGATTCTCTAAGAGTTTGATGCAACTTTGATTGTTGCAATAATCGTCGTGGGATCCAACTAAATCAAATAACCCCATGAGAACCTTGCAAAGCCAAGTGGCCTCACTACTCACCAAACTCGTCACCATGTATCGATCTTTGTTGAATTGAGTGTCGTTGAAGACTATGTCTTGCTAAACCACAAGATCACTACTAGTCCTAAGTTGAAGCAATAACTCGAGTTGCACTTTCTGTCCACTACACTCCTAGTCCAACCTGAGTCTGTGTAGCCTTGGAACTGTGCTTCACCTTTCCTGGCATACCTTATCCCATAGTCCACTATGCCTTGTAGATACCTGAGAACATGCTTTGCTGCGACCCAATGCACCCTAAACTGGTTTAGGGTATTCACAACAAAGCATATATTTGGCCTAGTGTTGACCAAATACAACAAGGAACCCATCAACTGCTTGTATAATGTGGGATTCACCATCTCTGACTCAGAAGCATTCAACTTCTTCAAGTTTGTAATCTTGGGTGTAGACATGGCCTGCAGTCCACCATCCCGAATCTCCTCAAGATATCAATTGCATATTTTCCTTGTCTAAGGAAAATGTCACTCGTTTGCTGCCACACCTTCAACCCCAGAAACTAGTGCATCATGCCGTTGTCCATCTCAAACTCTATAGTAAGATCTCACTTGCACATCTCTATGAGCTTCTCTTACCCCATGATAAATAGATCATCAACATACAACAACAAGATGAGTTGATCATCTCCAACAAACATGTAATACAAGTTGGGATTCACCTCACTTATGGTGAAGCCCATACTTATCAGATACCCATCAATCCTTGAGTACCATGCTCTTGGTGCCTACTTGAGTTTGTATAGTGCCTTTTTTACCCTGCATACATGAGACCATGCACCTCAAACCTATGGTTGCTCAATGTACACCTCCTCCTCAATTACCCCATTGAGGAAGGTTGTCTTCACATCCAATCTAATGTATCCTCCACTTCATCTTTGAAGTAATAGATATAACAACCTTGGTAGAAGCATACATGGCCATTGGAGCAAATGTCTTCTCATAATCCACTCCCTCATTTTGGGAAAACCCTCTTGCCACAGACCTTGCCTTGTATTTTTTCAATGCTGCCATTTGCAGCATGCTTGATATTGTAGATTGATTTGGAGCTAACCACTAATTTCCCCTTAGGCCTAGGCACAATGTCCCATTCATCATTCTTCATGATGGAGGCATACTCCACCATGGCATCCCTCCAAACCTACTATTCTGCAACCTCCTCGTAACTACTAGGATTGGATTCAATGGTGTCATTCATGAGCACCATATAATTTGTAAACTATCTCGGTGGTATGCTCTTCCTAAAAGTACTCCTAGTAGCCTCCACATGCTCCTAAGTATCTCTCAATGTCTACTCTAGCCATCTTGGCCTCCTCCTAACAGAGTTGAAAGGAGCCTCCAACTCTTGGCGTTGCTGGTTTTTCCGCAATCTTTGGTGCCTCTCACTCCTTGTCCTTTGCCATTGTTGGAAACAGTTCATGTGACTTCCTAAAGGTTTGACTCCCTCAAACCTAACATCCTTGCTCATCATAGTTTCTCCTGCGATGGAATGTATACTCTGTATGCATTTTAAGTCTTATTGTACCCCACAAAGATGCCCTTCTATGCTAAGGACTCCAACTTCATCCTCTTATATGAAGGTATATGAATACATACTAAACACTCAAAGATACGAGAATGACAAGGAAAATTTTAGGGGCTAATATTCACAGATGGGCTATTTTTCCATGCTTATTTCAAAAGAAAAGATTTGCCAATTTCCATTTTTTCTAAAAATGATTTGCCCAAATTTTATAGTATAAAATTATTTTACCTTAAAGATTGCCAAAATTTTATGGAGACTATATATAAAATCACCAAATATTTTACAGTTTGCATATTAAGATTCACTAAGGCTTCTAAACTTTAAGATAAATTTCCATCCTTAAAATTTTTCTTGGAAAATGCCCAACCTCTGGTTTCACATCTGTGAATGCCTCCTTAAGAGTTTTATCTCCCAAGACCTTATGAGGACTCTTATTTTGAATTTACACTGTTGTGTTGCAAGCCTTTGCCTAAAGAAACATAGGCAGATTCTAATCATGAATCATTACCTTCGTACCTTCGTTGATAGCCTTATTATTCCTCTCTACAACCTTATTCCACTGTGAGTTGGTTGTAAGACATTGTCATCTCCTTCTGGATTCTTGCCTCCTTGCAGAAATTCTTGAAGTCATTGGAGGTATACTCATCCCCATTATATGACCTCATATTTAGGACCTTCCTCCTTGTTTGGTTCTCTGTGAGAGCTTTAAACTCTCGAAGCTAATTGAATTCCTCATCCTTAGTTTTCATGAAGTAAATCCATGTCGCTCTGGAGAAGTCATCTATGAATGTCACATAATAGTTGTACCCACTCAAGGATGTCATTGACATAGGACCACACACATCTGAATGCACAAGATCCAACATGTCTTGGAATTGCTGTCACTGCTATGGAAGGTTGTCTTGGCGTACTTGCCTAGTGTGCAACCATTGCACACACTCTGCTACTCTACATTGAACTTCAAAATAGCAGTGACAATCTGCCTTGCTTTGTGGTGTAAGTGGTCTATCCTCTTATGCCATAAATTACACAAAATATCACTATCATGAACAGAGGCACGTACATGTTGACCCTTCAACATGTAGAAGTTCCCCTCTTTACTTCCAATCACTCATCTTGTGCTTGAACTAGAAGCTCTCTACTTGAAAGGTACCTGTCCATCTCGAAATTAAACCTCATACCCCTTGTCCTCCATGGTTGAGACTACTAGAAGGTTCTTGGTCAATCCTCAAACATATAATGCCTCTGTCTCAAACATATATTGCCTCTGTCACCTCCAAAGGCTCTCTTGACTCTAGCTGAAATTGAGTTGTCCCAACTCCCTCTATAGCACAACCAATATTGTTCCCAAGCTCCACATGTAGCTTTGAGTCATACTCTAACGTATTGGTGAACAACTCTCGTGATCATGTCATATGACTAGAAACACCATTGTCCACGAACAATGCACCCTTTTCTATGGAGCTAGAAAGACAAAACAACAATGAGAACTCCTTAAACTTGGTCACAAACTCCCTGATTTATGAATTTGGTGAAGCTGCAACCTGTGCCTTCCCCTTGCCCTTCTTCTTGTTTGGACATTGACTTGCATAATGGCCAAATTTATGACATGCAAAGCATTTTACTTTACTCATGCCTTCCTTTTTAGCTCCTGAGGTAGCCTCTACTCCAAAATTCTTCTTGGTCTTTCCCTTGCCTGATTGGCAAGGACAAGGTTCTCATCATCATCCTTGTGCTGGTCACCTTATAGAGATTCCTTTCTAATCTCCTCTTGGGTGGAATCATCCCACAACATCTCTCAGTTTGGAAGTTTCTCTCGTGCCACAATATCTTTGACGAAGGGAGCCCATGGCATTGTGAAGCTATTCGTGGCTGTCCCTCACTAACTCCTCTTTTGACATGGCCTCCGCAACTGCAGTCAACTCAACACGAACCTGTGTGATCCTAGTGAGATAAGATGCTACTGTGTTTGATTTGGACATCATGGTGCTCCTGAGCTACTCCCTCAGCGCCATTTTCTTGTTGTGATTGTTGCTCTAGAACAATTTCTTCAGAGCCTCCCACATATCCCTCACTGTTGTCTTTCTAGATAGATGAAGGATCACATGATCCTTCACCACATCTAGAATAATCCTTTTGTCTTTCACATCATTTTGGTTATGGATGTATAGTAGGGTAGGATTGGTAGGAGGGGTGAATTGTTGATCTGCATATTCCCATATCTCATTCTCCAACAACACTAGTGCTATCTTCTCCTTCCAAGGACTATAGCTGGGTGCACCCTCCAACCGGTCTTCAAACTTTAGCCTAGTTGTAGCCATCCTCATAATCTCCAAATCAAATACTCATTCCCAAAAAATATAATTGTTGAATAATAATTATTCTGCTGTAATCCCTGTCACAAAATCTATCTTCCTTCTCCTCAGAGTTTATTGTTGTAATACATGCTAAATTTTCCATACTAGATGTGAGTTAAGTTCCAAGCAATTTATTTTATGCCCAAAAGATATATTCACCGAGTAAATTATTATTCTTAAAAACTATTGAATAAAAATATATTTGTATTTTAACTTAAATAATTTGCAGTGGAAACTTAATAAAAAATTAGTCACAAAAACGACACAACTTTTCTCCCTCCAAATTCTCCTTCACTTTTATTTCCAAGGAAAATTAAGGGTTCTCTTAACAGGGAAAATGACTCTTAAGAGAAATTATACACAAAGAATACAACAAAATACAATTTGGAATTTTCAGCTAGCCTAGAAATTTTTAGTTTTGCCTTTCCAAAATTTGTGAATTAGTTTGCTTGAGTTTTTCCCTCATTTTTTCTTCTATATGCTTCTTTCCATTAAGTTTTCCATGTATGCTTTACAACATGAGGATTTATGACTAATCAACTCTTTGTATTCTTTTAGGCATTTCCAATAAAATTCTAGGTCTAGAGGAGCAAAATCCCTGCTCGTAGAAATAAAATGTAGTAGGATTACAATTTATCTAATTTTCATTGAGATCTTATTGATATTTTAAAGCCCTCTTATTTTCAGTGATTTCCAAACTTGTTACATTTAGGATATTATTATTAATTTCTTTTACAAAAAAATTTCAAGTTTCACATGATGCTTTGCAAACTTTTTTGATATTAACAAAGTAGTCTTTTAAGGTTATTTGATTACTTATCCATTTTTTTTTCATTTTACAAAGTCATCGCTGATTTTGAATTCACATTATTTTGAGAGGAAGGAAAAATATTTGTTGAGAGCAAACCCTGTAGATAAAGTCTTTGCAGTTATATTTATTGCCTTTTATTTTCATGAATAAGATGATGTGCTTAACAACTAAATATACTAAACGAGGGATTTATTAGAAAATTAATTGGGGTTTGTTGTTTATCACTCATCCATTGCATTGATTTGAGGACATAAGAAAAATATTCCATATATCAAGAGAGGAGTACCATTTCTATAAAAATGGGAAGAGTCTTTCTTGTTCCCCACAAATTTTCTTTTAATGTTGCTCCTTTTCCTTTGTCAGGGAAAATGATAAATAGTAACATGCCACATTGATATGTCGTATTTGTTAGTAAGCATAACTACATTTGTATGTTTTGTATGCATCACACGACACTTATTGTTAATGTTCGTGTTTACAAAATTTGAGTGTAGGAGGTAATGTTTTATTGTTGTATGCGATGGGTCTATATATAAAAATGAAGCTGGTGTGTGATATAGAAACACACATCAATGTACCAAAATGGTTTAATGATTGAAACAAAAACCTTTGCTAAAACGTCCACTTGCTTGTCTCCACAAAAAACAGAGTAAGGGAAATGCTTCCACTAAAACCTTTGGTAATTAGTGTTTTGCTTGTAGTACATGCTAAAAAAATTACCGTCTTTGGATAGATCACCCATTCAAAGGATGGTGTGTAAATTCCCAATTATGATTTTGTTCAAAGGTTCTATAGTCAATACAAAATGATAATGTCCCATTTTTATGTTCCTTAATGTCAAAGATTAATACCAAACAATATATCTGAGAAAGTGATAGAAGTGCCCCTTTCTTTGCTAGATCTAAACCCTTAAGGTAGGGTAAATATCATACAATGATCATTTCATAGAAAGATAAACTTATGTGCTCATTTAAATAAACAATGCTTCATAATTCTTGATGTATTCCATGAGGAGGACTCTCATTATTTATAGCAGCACCTAGCAAACTGTAAACCTAACCACTAATGACCCTTGTATTAATCACTGGGCCACATCACATTTATTAAGGCCTTACTAATAATAACTACAATAGTGACTATACACACACTATGATAAGAGTTGTACACAACCCTCCTTAATCTTTGAGATCCACCTGAATGATATAATGGGGGTCTAATGGCCCATTAGTGTATATATATATATATATATATATCAACAACCTCCTTAATTTTTCAAAATCTTTGAGATCCACCTGAATGATATAATGGGGTCTAATGGCCCATTAGTGTATATATATATATATATATATATATAAATATATATATAATTTAAAGTAATGTGCATTAAGTCACTATTGTAGTTATTATTAGGAAGGCCCATTAAATGGTTATGATTCAATAAATGTGATGTGGCCCAATTATTAATACAAGGGTCATTAATGGTTAGGTTTACAGTTTGCTATGTAACTACAAGCAAGGATAGAGTCCTCCTTATGGAATACATCAAATTATGGAGGATTGTTTATTTAAAGGAGCATATAAGTTTATACTTCTATAAAATGATCATTGTATGATATTTACCCTACCATAAGGGTTTAGATCTAACAAAGAAAGCAACACTTCTATCACTTTCTTAGATATATTGTTCGGTATTAATCTTTGACATTAAGGAATGTAACAATGAGACATTGTCATTTTGTATTGACTATAGATTTTTTGAACAAATTCATAATTTAGAATTTATACAACATCCTTTAAATGGGTGATCTATCCAAAGATTGTAATTTTTTTACCATGTACTACAAGGAAAACACCAACTACCAACGATTATATATATGTGTGTGCACGCGCTAATGGGCCCTTAGATCCTCATTATATCATTTAGGTGGATACTAAAGATTTTGAAAAAGTTAGGGAGGCTATGTGTACAACTCCTATCCTGACCACAACTAACATCAGAAAAATACTTGTTGTGGAGTGTGATGTATTAGGCCGTGGTATTGGTGCAATTTTAATGCAAGAAGGAACGCCCCTTAGCTTTGAAAGTATCCAATTGAAAGAAAAGAACGTGTTCAAATCCATTTATGAAAAAGAAATGCTAGTCATATTATATGTGGTTAAAAAATGATGCTTTTATCGAATAAGAAGACACTTCAAAATAAAACATATCATGATAGTTTGAAGTACTTGAAACAACAATTATCTTTCAAAAAGCAAAAAAATGGATTACAAATATGTTTGATTATGAATTTGAAATTATGTATAAAAAATAAAACATAATATGGTGGAAGACACACTTTTCAACAAAGAAGAAGAAACAATGGTTTTACTATGTGCTATTTCTATTATGTAATTTGATTGGGTGGAAGAAGCAAGGACATAATGGAAGCAATATTAGAGGGTATGTATGATCACTCCAGAACTGAAAGAGGATCCAAATACATTAGATCTTTTTTCGTGGAAGAATGATTTGATGTGACCGTACCAAGATAATTTATATTTATGTAACAATTCCCAACTCAACCAAAACATCCTTTTGGAATTGCACACTTCTCCTATAGGAGGACATTCAAGGTTCTTGAAAACTTACCATTGGATCAAGAAGGATTTTCTCTGAGAAGGTATTACAACCGATGTTCAAAAGTTTTTGGTTGAATGTGTAGTTTTCCAATAGAATAAGGGAGAGACAATTAAGACCTCAAGGCTCCTACAAACATTAGCTATGCCAAGTCAACATTGGGAAGAAGTTTCGATGGATTTTATTACAGATTTACTCAAATATGATGGAAATAAGTCATTATTGTAGTAGTTGATCAATTGAAAAAGTATGACCATTTTTTTTCTTATCCTTTTAAAGCAAGTACAATGACAACAACAGTCATGGGAATAATTTGAAAGCTACATGGAATTATGAAGATTATTGTAAGTGACAGAGATCCAATTTTCACTGGAAATTTTTGCCCTGAATTATTTTTTTGTTTGGGTATTCAATTGGCTCATAACTTATCTTATCATTCTCAATCCAATGAGAACACTGAAATTGTGAATAAATGTTTAGAAAGACATCTTCATTGTTTTACATAATAAATAGACACAGTGGGTCAAGTGATTTTGCTTGGTAGAATGGTGATAGAACACATCCTTTCATCATAAAAATTTTCCTCATTTATGGCACTTTATGGATATCATCCTCCACCCATCACATTACCCTTGGCACTGAAAAATTTCAAGCAGTGGAGGACCACATAGGGCACCAACAAGAGGTTCTCAAACTATTGAAGGACAACTTGGTTATGACACAAAATAGGATGAAACAACAAGCAATTCAACATCATAATGAAAGGGAATTTGAATTGGGGGATTGAATATTTTTGAAGCCAAAAACATATAAATAGATGTCCCTCAAGCAACAAAAGAAGGAAAATAAATTGGCACCCATGTATTGTGGTCCTTATAAGGTGTTACAGAGGATTGGAAGTATGGGTTACAAATTGGACTTGCCTCCATCTTTATGTGTACATCAAACATTTTGTGTTTCTTGCTTCTTGAAGGTAATTGGCGATAAGATTCCAATCCAAACTATTTTACTAGGGATTAATGAAAAAGGGAAAATTATGCTAAAACCAAAAGCGATCCTCGAAAAAAGATTAAGCAGTGGCAAAATCGAGCAATTACTAAATACCTCATCCAATGTAAAAACTATCAGTGGAAGAGACAACATATGAAGATGGGTTATTTATGCAAAACACTCACAATTAGTCAAGTGTTGAGGACAACCCCTGTTTGAAGGGGAGGGGCATATTAAGTACCAGTATAGATCCATCTCTAACATGAGCCCAGAGGGATCAAATTTCTTCACGTGCAAATTATTTTAGAGTGCAAAATACAATGTATTATTTGTCATTGTTTAAATTGTATTTTAGAATACTAAATAGAGTATATATAAGAACAAATAAATGTTTTAACCATAAAACTTAAATTTTTCATGATATATCCATAATTGTTTTTAAATGATATATAATATATACACAATTTACATTAAAATATTTTGCATCACATGTAGATCGAAACATTTTATCACGCAAATTAAAATGGCTTATTATTATTAATATATTTTTAATTATATATCAATATTAATTCTTATTAAAATATTTGATTGATAATCCGCATTGAAATTTTTTTTGTATGCAACATCAAAATGTTTTATTTTAACAATTTCTTTTTCTTCTATATATAGATATATATGAAGTTGATATCTACATAAATTAGTTAACATAGATCTTCAAATAGTTTATTTAAATCTCTTTGTTAAAATATTTTTGAAAAAATAAGGGTGCCCTTATCGAATGGGAGTTCGAGAACCCAAATGAATCAGAGGCCTACGAACCTGAACACTAACGTGCCTTTGTCCAAAGCGTGTTTGGATACATTTTTAGGATCCACCGGACCCACCCAACCTGGATGCCTGAATACGGAGCCCAGAATCAGAAATAATTGAATAGGGTGATCGGATCGGGCGGGCCTTTCTTTATAGACGTTATTGATTTATACCAATCAATGGATTAAGGCACCCAGGACAAAGGTGTTGGGAATTCGAAATGAATCAAGTTACAATGTGAGTTATCAACCCCAAGGGATGAATATGACTCTGAACCCTTCTTAAGCCTATTAATTATACGATTTAAACATCTTACTCATACATTTTTTTACTTTTTTTTTTGGGTATAGGCGACGTTTTTTATTTAGAACATACTTTTTAATTTTAATATTAATTTTAAAAGGGGACAGATGAATAGACAAACTTACACAACCCCTCATAATGGGCTGAGAATGAGCCTCTCGGTTCAATAAAACACCTTATTAAGGCCTATATATATTACATTTCTAATGTTATATTAGTATGTCAACTAGAACTTTTCATTATAATTGTATCCTTTGTATCTTACACACACACAAAGGCAACATAGTTTTAGGATCATCTCATCTTGTCTTGTGTATTGTAAATGAGGTTTTCCCCTTTGAAGTGGATTGGCAACTTATCATTTTTAAGTTGGATGTTCATAACATACATTTTTGCTTTTAGTTCATACAACTTTTTGGATCTCCTAAGAGAGATTTTTTTGGGTAGTGTTGATATCATACTTTGGCTCACTACAAATTTCCATTGACTCAACATAAGGAGATGGGTTGGTCAATTTAAGATGAAACTTAGTCGATTTAGCTTCCAATATTTAAAAAAAGGAGCATATGAAAGTGTTCTTATGTGTCTTTTCTATATCACATATTGGATTCTCGACTACGGTGGGAGGCATTAGACCATACAATTTTGGTATTCTGTTATTAATATAAGGGACAATGTGATACATTAAGATTTATCCTTCAACCCTCTACATTTTGAACAACCACATACTACTAGGGTGTCGTAAAAGTATCCAATTCACGATGAAATAACGTTGATCTTGGTTGATTGATGGAAGATGGCATGTTACAATTGTTGAGGTAAAGTAAGTGTCTGTTTTATTCAAACATCTACCTATGGTATCTTTTCCTAATATAAGCTTGTGGCATTTTTGGATTGGTGGAATATCTTGTGCATTTGAACTTGGTCCAAATCATGATCTTGTAAAATTCAATGAACAATGATTTAAATGCACTTGCAAAAATAAGACAATGTTAAACCCTATATACGCCCCATGTTAACCATAAAACTCCTTATTAATCCCTAGATATTGAGTGATTACATTAATATTTTTATACTGTTTTGTAGGTTAGAACCTTTCATAGTCCCATTTTATTATAATTGTACCCTTTGTCTCCTATATACATACTAAAGAGACCTAGTCTTAGGATCATCAGATCTTGATTTGCACATTGAATTCATTGTAAATTGATGTTTCCCCTCAAAGAGGACTATGATTATTGGTTTATTATAAGTTTTAAGGCATAAGATTCATAACATTTGGTATCAGAGCTCATGATCTTAGGGTTTTGCTACTTCAAACAGGGCATGTTGGCATTTTCACTATAATTTTATTTATACAAGGTTTTAGATAATGAAACTTGGACCATATCGAAGGGACATCATAGGGAAACTATGGTTTAAAGTTTAGATCTTGGTTCACTACATTTCCGAAGATATGCTCTAAGGAAGTTAGGATTCATGAATGCTCCTGAAATCAATTTCAAACATGTTTAGTTTGGAATTTTTGCCATAATTATTATTAATTATTCTTATTAATTTTTTATTTTTTATTATTTATTTATTTATTTATTATTTTATTTTTAAATCTAGAAAGGTTTCAGATGGTGAAACATGGACCGTAGTTACAAGAAATATCAAATTTTTCTTTCTTTTTTAAGATTTCATATTTTGGTTCACTATATTTTCAGAGATATGCTCTAAGGAATTTTGGGTTCCTAAATGCACTCGAAATCAATTTCAAATGGATCAATTTGGCATTTTTTTCTATAATTTTTTGGGAGGTTTTAGAAGGTGAAACTTGGACCATATTGAGGATAAATCTTGGGGAACATCTATTTCATATTTCATAGTTTGGTTCTCTATACTTGTAGATATATATACTATGGAGGTTACGGTTTTTGAAGGATCCTGAAATCAATTTCAAAAAGGTCAACTTGGTATTTTTGCTATAACTTATTTTACTTTTCAAACTGTAAAAATCTTCTAATTATATTTGATGAATTGAACATGTGGAACATTATACAAGTTTGCTTGTGGGAAGAGGTTAAAAATCAACGAGTTTGGGAAAAGTTAGCATAACTTTCACCTGGCATATCAAATTTTGGTCAAACTTATGGAATTGTGGAGAAAACATATCGATGTATTACAGAGTAAATTTTCATATTTACAAGTGCTCAATTATCAAAGGTATATCAAGAAAAGTCCAACCATTCTAATATTCTCCAAATTATGGTTTTAAAGGTAGTAACTTACAAGTGACCTAACTTTTGTTTAGAAGATCCAATTTTTTTTTTTAGTGACTAAAAATTGTGATAAAGGATTACTATTACTATTTTCCAAGATGCCTCCAAAGAAAGCTACTACACCAATTAAGCCTCCCAAACACTCATCTTGCACTGATGAAGAAAGTGAAGACTTAGAATTTAGGTTCTTCCCATTAGAGAAGAAATTTAATAAAACGAGTGGTAGTATGTTGAAAAAGGTGGATTTATTAGGTTCTCAAGAAAAAAGAGAAATTATGGATGAAATGGAAAAGAAGTTGAATTCGATGGAAAAACTTAGCTCAAAGAGGCTCCCTGATGGGGATATTGAGATCCAATGAAATCATGAAAATAAGTAGAACGATTGTGCTCATTTCAATCATTTATGGGAAATATTTTATCACAATTAGAGAGCACACATATTCAATCGTAGAACCATAATAATGAATTTTCAGTCCACGATTCACATTATTTGAGGTTAAGTCAACACCAAAGAAATACTCCATGTCAAAGATCAATATGACAAAGTTTGATGGAAATGATCTTATAACATGGATATTTCAAATGGAGGAATATTTTGATCTATATCAAGTGGTAACTTTACAAAAGATAAATATTGGATCCATGATTTTAGAATAAGATCAACATGTATGGTATCAATGGATGTGTGAAAGGAAAAAGGATTATGTTACATCTTGGTCCATTTTTACAAAAAAAATTGATAAAACATTATGGGGCTATTAAGATGAATACATTCTTTAGTCAGTTGATAAATTTTCAACAAAATAGTTTGGTTACAAAGCACATTCAACAATTCCAAAAGTTGAGTTTCAATGTAAAGAATATTTTAGAGGATAATTTTTTATACCTATTTATGAGAACTTTAAAGGAACGCATCCAATGTGAGGTGTGTCTATTTGAATCTAAATCTCTATATCATCATTTCAGTTTTGCAAGGAAAGTTGAAAGTAAAAAATATGGCCATCAGAAAACTGGTCACTAATAACTATAAATAAAATCATGCTCCCTCTCCTAAAACAACAAGGTTTGACACATCAACAAATGGATGAAAAAAGAACAAAGGGACTATGTCGCCACTGTGAAAACAAATATAGTAAGGGTCATAAATGTAATGAGAAGAAATTACTCTACCTCGACTATGAAGATGAAGAAGATTAAGAAGAGTTGTCACAATATCTAGAGCTAAAATAGACTACTCCAAAAATCTATTTTCATAACAACGTAACCTTTGAAACATGAACTGATACTGTTGCCTGTTTTGTGAAGATAGCAAAAAATTGACCCGATTTTGAAAAGGGGCAATGCAGAACACATTTTTTTTAGAATATAGTTTTTGACACTTTAAATAACCGATACGATTACCCGTTTTGTAGGGGTAGTAAAAACGTGACCTGATTTTGAAAAGTGGTAATGCAGAATACAATTCTTTTTTTTGGGAGCATATTTTTGACACTTTAAATTTTCTTATGTATCAAATATAAATATTTGTTTTTAAATGTTTGTGATTTTCATGCTGATTTTGAAACATGCTGATGCAATGTGTTGATGCAGCGTATCTTTTTTTTAGAGGATTTATTTTTCACACTTTAAAATTTATTATATCCATTTTTTTTTTTT
>APFE030008467.1:95136-117743 GCA_000404065.3 Pinus taeda | reverse complement strand
TTTTTAAGTAATCAACATTTTAATCTTAATTTCACTAGTTTTTTTATTTCTTTTTGTTAATTTTCCATTTTTTTTAAAATCTAGTTTGTTTTTAATTTTCATTTTTTTTTTTAGTTTTTTGTTAATGTTTTTTTAATTTTTCTATTTTTACCTATTTAATTTTATAGTTTTTTTAATGTGTTTTTTTTCTTTTCCCAAAATTTTTTATGGTTTACATATTTATTTATTTATTTTCCATTTTTTTTAAATATTGTTTTTTTTTACTATTATTTGTTAATAATTTTTTTTTTTTTAGTTTTTTTTAATTCTTATTCGTTAATTTAGTTTTTTGTTTTTTTACATTTTATGATTGTTTTTTTTTAATTTTTTTTGGTTATGTATTGAATTTTTGGTCTCTTATATATATATTTAAATTTTTCTTTGTTGTGTTTTTTTCCAATTGTTTTAATTTTTTAATTATTTATTTATTTAATTTTTTTTAAATGTTTTTCATTTTTTTTTTAAATTTTAATGTTTTTCTCTGGGTCATGATAAAATATTTTACATCTTTATTTCGAAATGTTGAGATTTTACCCTTGAAAAAAAGTGTTATTCCAGTGTTAACACTTTTAGTTTTGAGGGTATTTTTTGGACAAATTTTGCACAAAAAATTGGTTTTCATCGCCATTTTTAAAACATGTTGAAAATTTGCCCTAGAAAAAAAAAGTGTTATTCCGGCATCAACACTTTTCGTTTTTACCACTGTTTTTGATGTTTTTACGGGGTTTTTTGGCCAAAGTTCCTGTTTTGAGTTTATAGTTCCATTTTCAAAGTTTACATTGTTTCATACATTAGCTGACATTAGTACTCCACAAGCACTCAAGATAGGATAAACCCATAACTTCATTGATTACAAATTGGAAAAGCTTCCTAATTGCTTTGTATATCCAATACTAGAATATCAAATAATGATTGTAGATGGAGGTGCCATAAATTGTTCAAGGAAGTGTCATAGTATTAAGCTAAATTTGGGAGAGTATTTGTTAGATAGTCCCATGATTGCAATCCAATTGGGTGATGCTGATGTTGTATTAGGAGTTCAATGGTTACAATAATTAGGAACAATGGCCCTTAATTTTTAATATATTTTCATAAGATTTTCCTTAGAAGGAAAGGAGATTGACCTTAGAGTTATTCAAGGGAAACCCGCTAAAGTGATAAGCTCTAATAGCAAGCAACTTTTTCTAATAAAGGGATACCAAAGTGTAATTGCACAATTGTGTTTATTAGATGCTTAAACATTTATATCCTTTGTTCTAGTGGATCTTCAAAAAGTTATCTACAATGATTCTACGATATTTGGAGAGATGTTTGAGGGTCTTCTACCTACCTGAGATCATCAGCATGCTATTCATTTACAACTTGGAAGTGTAGCACCCAACATTAGGCCTTATAAATATCTACATGCACTAAGGAGTGTGGTTGAGCTTATGGTTCAAGAAATGTTAAAGATTGGGACCATTTAACTTAGCTAGAGCTTTTTTTTTTTTCACTTGTGGTGATGGTTATCAAATAGGATGGTTCATGGAGTATGTATCTAGATTACATACAACTCAACAAGTTACGAAATGAAAACCAAAGATAAGGTTCCTATTCCTGCCATTGATGAATTATAGATGAATGACCTGGAGCAATTTTCTTTACTAAGTTAGATCTTTGTTCTGGATATCATCAAATTAGAATGAGGTGAGAAGACATTCCAAAAAATTCTTTAAAACATGTCATTATGAGTTTTTGATTATGCCATTTAGACTTACAAATGCACTTTCAACATTTCAAAGCTCAATGAATTCTATTTTCAAAGCCACCCTTAGAAAATCTGTGTTAGTGTTTTTTGATGACATACTAATTTATAAAAAATATTGGAAAGAGCTTGTATAACATATGGATAGGGGCTTAACGCTATTGGAATGACAACAACTATACGCAAAGCCCTCCAGGTGTGCCTTTGTAGTTCAAGAAGTGAAATATTTGGGTCATATTGTATCACATGAGGGTGTCAAGGTGGATCTTAACAAAATCAATGCTTTAAGGGAATGGCCAATCCTTAATACCCTGAAGAAACTCAGTGGATTCTTAGGATTGAAAAGATAATACCACAAGTTTGTCAAGAATTATGGTCAAATAGTAGCACTTCAAACAAAATTATTGAAGAAGGAAGCATTTCTTGGATTAAAGAAGCAACCCAAGCTTTTGAAGAACTCCCATCTTTATGACACTCGACTTCACAAAACCTTCATTGTGTATCACGATACCTCACGCCATGGCGTTGGTGCAATTTTGATGCAAGAAGGAAAGCCCCTTGCCTTTGAAAGTAGCGAAATTAAAAGAAAGAACTTACTCAGACCCATCCATGAAAACTATATGTTGGGCATATTACGTGCAACTAAAAAAATGACATACATACCTAATAGGAAGACACTTCAAAGTAAAAAATATGTTAGGATATTCTGACACCTAGGAAATAGTTAAGTATAACTTAGTGTAGAGTTAGGTAAAGTATGTTTCTTCACTGTGTACTTTTGTAACTTACGATCCGACGGTCACGATATGTTCTAGACATGAAGTGATCCGATGGTTCATTCTCTCCTCGGTATTACCAACACTTGATCCATGGCTTAACAATTGATTGGTCCATGGTCTCTATTTAAAGAGCATGGAGGGTCATTTGTAAAGTGACCATTCATGAGAGAAGCTTATGTAAATTTTCTTTCTTTTGTTAAAAAATTGTCTGAAGTGGCCGCGTTGGCTCAAGCTGTGACCTGTTTCCCTCTTTGAGGGTCTTAACATCGTCAAGAATATTTGTGTATTGATATGTGATCTGTTTGTGAACGGTGTCCTTCGGTGTTTTGTCTGAGAAACTTACCTTGTAAATTCCTACATGGTATCAGAGCTATTTAAGGGTTGCATCGGTTGGTGATCCAAATTTGAAGCCAGTACAGCTGCATCTGACTATCGTTTCCTAGATCTACTGTTTCTGACTGCTTTCAGGTTGAGATGACTGCTCTATTATGTTAGGAGCTTCTGTTCTAGTAAGGAACCCCTTTCGTTTCACGCGAAAAGGTTTTTGGTAGCCCTAACTACGTCATTTTTAAGATCTGGAGGTATACAGTCTTTATTTGCAATTTTAGTTATTCATCTCTATTTATTTCGTTTATTTAGCTCTATGTTTTTTATTATTAGATCTATACTTTTCATTTCTGCATATGCTCTTTGCCTTGCGACTCTATGTGATCTCGACAAATCAGAAACATAAAGGAAGGATTTTTCTCATGCGTATGCTCTTTTCTGCTGCGCCTTAGTGTGATCTCAGAAAATCAGAAACATTGAGTAAAATATTTAGTTTCTGACGAAAGCTAACTTCAAGCCACAATGTTTGGTTTTTTTTGCATGTACGTGTTGGGTTGTGTGTTTTTTTGTTTTGTAGGCAAAAAGAGTTTTTTCAAGTAAGTACCCACTTCAAAGCCTCAATTACTAAAAAAGAAATCCCTCCCTCTTTTCCAAAAATTATTAACCTTTTAAACTAGCTCATTTGGTCCAAAGTTACTTTATTAGAATAGAGGTCTTGGGTTCAAGTATTTTTTTTTGTTGAGTTACTTCTTCAAAAAACACATGTAACTTATGTTTTAAAGTTGCTTTATATAAAAGTGTTCTCATCCGTTATAAAAAGTGAGTCACTTATAATTCTAAAATCTCTTTATCTTTTACTTAAGTTACAATTTAATGGGTAGCTCATAAAGTACAATTGTAAAAGTGACTTTCACTTATTTATAAAAGTGGGTCACATAATTTTTTTAAAAAAGTGAGCTAATTAGATTAAGATTGGAAGGGAAGGTGGGGAGGCGAGGGGGATTTTTTTTTTAAATATAACATTATCATTCACTTCCACACATTCACATACTTTATCGGCATCTTCAACAACTTTTCTTCAAAAAAGCCATAACAACTTCATTTGGAAGCCGTTTTCAGAGCCGTTTTTCTTGAATCAACCTATTTTTTCGAGATCTTTCCATTGAAACACCTAGTTTCAACATATACAACTTCAATTTTTGTTAAAATGGAAAGTCCATGCCAAGTTATTCTTGATAGCACCAACTACTTCCAATGGTTATCTTACATTGTGGATTTACTTAGAAGTAAAGGCCTTTATAGAATAGCTTTAGGCCAAGAATCTAAACCTAAAGATGAAGATAAGGTAAGCCAAATGGGAAAATAGGCAAGATCAAGCATGTGGGTTGATAGGGATGTCTATTTTTCCAGACCTTAGATTCCATATTGCAGAACTTGATACCATTAATGAAGCAATGAAACAACTCAATAAAATTTTTGGAATTAAAAATGAAATTAGAGCCCATCAACTCGAAAATGAGTTGTTTATGTTGGACCCCAATACTTTTTCTTCCATTGAAGATTTTTTCTCCAAGTTCAAGACTCTTAGACTTCTCTTGGAAAGTGTTAAGGTTAAGATGTTGGCATTATGATGTATGTGTTGTACTTGATAGCAACCCACTTGTAGCAGAACAACTCACCTATATATGGTAACCAGATGAATCTACAGAAGAGATATCACATGTGATAGAATGCATGACCATAAGGCAACTCACTCAGATGAAAGATCACAATATAGCAAGTAAACAACAAAGAATTTCAGATTAGTCTTCACAGAATGAAGAAAGAGAGGTATACGTAGGTTCACCATTGCCCAAGCTCCATATACACGTAGGTTCACTGTATACAAGTCGCGTATACGTACACATGCACTTTCACAGAAGGAAAAACACGTATACATTGGAAAACTAAATTTTTGGTCCGAAGTATTTGGTCCATGGTATTGGTCCCCCTAGGTATTTGGTCCAAGGTATTGGTCCTAAATGGTTTTGGTCCATGGTATTGAGAAATGCCTAAAACTATAAAAGGAGGAGAAGATTATTAGGCCAAGGTGTGCAAGTATCGAATATCTAATGAAGTGTGAGATCTAGTATGCAGGTTATTGGTTTATGGTGCATTGCTGGATCTGAACCAAGGATGAACTTTCACTAATGATGAAGGATCAGATTTAATGACGGATCGGGATCTTAAGGCATAAAATGAACTATCATTAGGTGTTTTTGCTCATGTGTATTTTAGATCTGAATATTGACGCTTATTATTCTCTAAATGATATGATCTGGGTATAACTAAAGTCTGGAATAGCTGCAGAACTCTGAATTTATATTTGAAGATGTATACGCTGGTTGGCTTTGAGCAAAGCGCATGTACACACAGGTTCGACACATGGCAGTAGTGTATACCTTATAAAATATGTTTTAGTTGCTTCTGTTTGCTGTTGCAGTGTTCTGGGACTTGGCTTGAGTTCTGGTTCCTGTATTATGATGATAATATTCTGAATGATCAGATTGATGAGTTGTCAAAGTGATTGATTGATTTGGTTGTGGTTGGTTCAAAATGAGATTGGTTGATGCAGATATATTTGATGATTGAATGATGTTGTTAATGGATCCAGTTTGAAAATTTATGAAACGTGGTCCCTGGAAGAAAAGAGAAGGTTGTAGCCTTTTGTAGGCCAACACCTACGTACTAGTGAACATATCAACTAGTACAAGAGCTAGGGGGTTGTAGCTTCCTTCCAGTAGAAGTTGGCGAACAAGAGAAGGTTGTAGCCTTATGTAGGTAGAAGCTTGGGTACTGGTATAAGACTGCACTAGTACAAAAATTGTAAACTAAATTTTCTTATTATTAAAAGAAGACAAGAGACGACAGCAGCAGGTGGTTTTCACCCACATTGGGTTTCCACCTTATATCTTGGTGTTCATGTGTGTTGCTTATGTGTAATGCTTTATTTTGCTTTTACTGCACTGTCTAATGAATTCTTGATACACTGATTAAAGTTCAATACATGATAATTTGGGTAAATCAAAAGATCACTGCATATATGCTAGTTTCATTAAGTACAGTTGCGTATACACGCTAGTTCACTGAGCTGAAGTAGCGTATACAAATCAGTTTTGAAAATTTAATTATTGATCTGATAATACTGATTCACCCCCCTCTCAGTATTATTTCCAACAATCGATATTAGAGCAGGTTCTTCAGAAGAAGCTTGATCACTTGAAGGAAGATCCATCATCATGAGTAATCAAGAAATAGGAGGATCCATTAGACCGCCAATCTTTGATGGGAGCAACTTTGTTTATTGGAAGGTAAGAATCACAACCTATCTTCAATCACTTGGAACAGAGGTCTAAGAAATCGTGGAAGGAGGTTATACATTTCCATCAGCAATTCCTACAGATACAACAGGTAAAAAGCAATATGAAATCAATGCTAAGGCCGCCAATACATTATCGGGAAGTCTGTCACAATCAGAGTTTGTCAAAGTTATGCAGCTCAAATCAGCAAAAGAAATATGGGACAAAATCATTCTAAGCTACGAAAGAGACTCTCAGGTAAAACGTGTTAAACTACAAACTCTCAGAATTCAATATGAAACTCTCAAGATGCACAATGATGAAAGTATAGCTAGTTACTTCTTACGTATAGATAAGGTTGTTAATTGCATGACGAATCTGGGTGAAGAGATAAAGGAACTTACCTTAGTTGAAAAAGTTTTAAGATCCTTATCTGCTAAATTTGAATAAAAAATATCTACTATAGAAGAAAAACATGATCTACAGACTATTGCTATGACACAGCTTCACGGAATCTTAACTTCCTTTGAGATGAGAAAAGGAGGTCCATCAGATATGAGAGAAGCTGCATTTAAAGCTTCAGCAAAAGGAAAAGAAGAATTCAATGAATCAGGACATATTTCAGAAGAAGAAGATGAAGTAAACTTTGTTAAGAAGCTTCAACAGGGTTCCAGAAGATTCAGAGGTAAACCACCTTTCAAATGTTTTTCCTGTCATTATGCTGCCAAATGTCCTCATAAAGATAAATATGATAAAGGGAAGGACTCTGCAAAATGGAATAGAAAATGAAGTGTAAGTAAAAAGAGCTACTATGCTTATGAAGATAACGATTGTTTATCAAATAATGATGAAGATGAAAATAGTAATGACTATAGACTTCTGATGGCTTATGAAGATGATGATTTTTTGGATGCTTTAGATAAAGATGACCTTTATGAAGAAATCTCTAAACCCAAAATCTGTTTAGAAAAAAATAATATGATTATAGATACCTTGACATACCAACTTGCTGAAAGAGAAAAACATAATGAAAAACTAGAATGTGAAATTGTGGGTCTAAGAAAGGATCTTGAGAAAACAAAAGCTCTCAATCTTAGATTTGCTAAAGGGTTAGAAACCTTAAATGAAATTATCAAAGTCCAGCATTCTTCTCTGACAAAGACAGGTCTTGGATATACTGAAGAAACATCTCAATCACAGAAGGCGTCAACCTCTATTAAAAGCTATCTTGATGTGGCAAAGAGCAGTGAATAGTTTGACAATCATCAACAAAGGCATAAAATAGATCACCAGGTAAATCAGGCTCAATTTACTTCAAGGATGAACAAAAGCCACAACTAACCTCAGGTAAATCGTACTCAATTTGCTTCAAAAATAAATATCAATAGAAACTACAATCACCAAGTCAATAGATTCGATAATCGCATAAACTTCTTTAATGGTCAATGTTTCTCATGTCATAATTTTAGACACAAAGCTGCTCAATGTGTTGCTTACAAAACCATCATGACAAGAGAAGCACGAAATCAAAGGAATGTGACAAAGATGAAGAAAAGTTCCTATAATAACTTTTCTCTTCTTGAAAATGAAATAGAATGCTCAATCTGTAACAACTTTGGCCATGAAAAATCTGAATGCAGGAGTAAATTTTGGCAAATATCTCAAAAGGAGTAAACTCCATTAAATCCCAAAATATGGAGAAAGAAAGAACCACAAACAAAAAGATGTGGTATAGCCTTGTATGCAGAAGGACAAGAAAACCAGTGGTACATCGACAGTGGATGCTCAAAACACATCACAGGTGACAAAGAAAAACTACACTTATATAATGCCTTAGAAAAGGAAAAGAGTGTCTCATTTGGAAACGACACTCCTGCTGTCATAAAAGGTAAAGGCTCTGTTTTCTTGAAAGATAAAGTTAATGCTGGGAATGTTATGTATGTTGATGGCTTAAAGCATAACCTGTTGAGTGTGAGTTAAATGTGTGATCAAAGAAATGAAGTAGTGTTTCGATCAAATGGATGTGTTGTTCATGAGCTTGATATAGGAGAAATCGTGATCAAAGATACAAGAACTCCAAACAACCTATACATACTCAAGGGAGGATAACAACAATGCTATCTAAGCAAAAATGATGAAAGCTGGCTATGGCACAGAAGATTGGGACATCTAAGCTTTTCTCAAATAAGAAAAGCATGCAGATTTCAGGTTATTCGTGATCTTCGAGATATCAATATTCCTGAAAATATTATATGCAAATCATGTCAATTCGGTAAGCAAACCAGATCTCATTTTATCGAAAACGAAGGGTTAGCTAGTAAGCCTCTTGAACTTGTTCATACTGATTTATGTGGATCATCAAGGAAAAAGTCACCTAGTGGAGAAGAATACTTTATATTGTTCATTGATGATTTTTCCAGAATGTGTTGGATAGGTCTTTTAAAGCATAAAGATGAAGCATTTGAAAAGTTCAAAGCTTTCAAAGCTTTGGTTGAAAATGAATCAGATCGCAAAATCAAATGCCTCAGATCTGATTGAGGAGGGGAATTTACCTTGGATGAATTCTTTGACTTTTGTGAACAACATGGAATAAAAAGGCAGTTCTCCACTGCAAGGACTCCTCAGCAAAATGGAGTGGTAGAAAGGATGAACAGAACTGTTCAACAAATGGCTTGTGCTATGCTAGATGAATCCGGAACTCCTGCAACCTTCTGGGGTGAAGCTGCATTCGCCGCTGTCACTATTCTCAACCAAACAAATGTTCGGGTAAACATCACTCAAACTCCACATGAACTTTGGTATGGTAAGACTCCTACTGTAAAATACTTCAAAGTTTTTGGAAGCAAATGTTACATCAAAAGAACAGATGAAAAACTTGGTAAGTTTGAACCCAGAGCAGATGAAGGTATTCTTCTTGGCTACTCTTCCCGAAGTAAAGGATGTAAATGTTATAATAAAAGACTTGGGAAAATTATTGAAAGTATTGATGTTGTGGTTGATGAAGCGTGCAAAAATCCAAAACAAATAAAAATCAAAGATTATGACAATGAAGAAGATGAGGATCATTTTCCCACATCAAATCACACTGATTCTGAGGAAGAAACCAATGAAGCACCAAAAGAAGAGATAACAATAGAAGAAAAGACTCCGTCTTAGTATGACTAGAAAAATAATCCAGAAAGTCAAATTTTAGGGGAAAAAAGGGCAGTGTGTAGACAAGAAGAACCATTGTTGAAGCCTCAAGTTGTCTAGCATTACTATCTTCCACTGAACCTCAAAATGTAAATGAAGCATGCAGAGATGAATGTTGGGTCAATGCCATGAATGAAAAACTTAAGCAAATTGAAAAGAATAATACTTGGGAATTAGTTCCTAGACCTCATGATAAAAATATCATAGGAACTAAATGGATATTAAAAAAAAAGCCAAGCGAAAATGGAGAAGTCATTAGAAACAAGGCCAGACTTGTTTGTAAAGGATATGCTCAACAAGAAGGTATAGGTTTTGAAGAAATTTTTGCACCCGTTGCTAGACTTGAAGCCATAAGAATGTTTCTTGCTCTTTCTAGTTTTTAGAAATTCAAAGTATACCAAATGGATGTAAAATTTGCCTTTCTTAATGGAGACTTAGAGGAAAAAGTCTATATTGAACAACTAGAAGGATTCATTCTTGGAAATGATGCAAAACTTGTATGCAAACTCAAAAAAGCTCTAGATGGTCTAAACATGCTCTAAGGGCATGGTATTACCGTCTTGACAAATATCTCCACCAACAGGGTTTTTCAAAGGGGTCAGCAGATAGCAATCTATATACAAAGATGGACACTAATAAATTGCTAATAATTGTTGTGTATGTTGATGATATCATTTTTGGTAGCAATGAAGAATCCATGAGTCAGAATTTTGCTTCAATAATGCAACAAGAATTTTAAATGTCCTTGCTTGGTGAGCTTACCTATTTTCTTGGTCTACAAGTTCAACAAAATAAAGATGGTATTTTTCTCTCACAAACCAAATATCTCAAACAGATCTTGAAAAAGTACGACATAGAAGATTCTAAACCAGTATGTACCCTAATGGTAACAGGATGTAGTCTTAGCTCAAATGATGAATCAACAATAGTACATCAACCAACTTATAGATCCATGATTGGCAATCTGCTTTATCTAACAGGTACCCGACCAGACATCATGCATGCAGTGGGAATAGTTGAAAGATTCCAAGCAAATTCAAAGGAATCCCATCTTCAGGCAGTCAAAAGGATTTTCAAATATCTTCAAGGAACACAGAACTTTGGTTTACGGTATCCTAGAGATACAGATCTTACACTTCATGCATATACAGATGCAGATTGGGCAGGGAGTGTTGATGACAGAAAAAGCACTAGTGGTGGTGCATTCTATATGGGTTCCAGGTTAGTGTCTTGGTTCAGCAAGAAACAAAGTTCAATTGCATTATCTACTGCTGAAGCAGAATACGTGGCTGCTGCATCTTGCTGAACACAACTACTTTGGATGATGCAAATCTTGCAAGATATTCAGATCACATGTACTCCACCCATCTCCATTTTATGTGATAATACAAGTGCCATCAGTATTTCAAAGAATCTAGCCATGCACTCCAAGACCAAACACATACCTATCAAATATAATTTCCTACGTGAACAAGTGCTTGAACAAAAGGTCAACTTAGAGTATGTTCCCTCCAAAGAACAGGTTGCTGATATATTCACTAAACCACTACCCATAGAGACATTTGAATATCTCAAACAAACGCTGGGAGTAGTTTCTGCATCATCCTGCTGTTAAATCCTATTTTTCAAAGAAAGGCAGTTATACGCGAGTTTCATGAAGCACAGTCGCGTACATACACAAGTTTCTGTGGGCACAGTCGCGTATATGTTGTTTTAAAGAAAAGCAGAGGGCCAGACTCAGGAAAAAGGGCTCTGCTATGGTTCTATCAATTATCTGCGCTGTTTGATGACGGTTTTAATCCGCTGATAACATGTGTAAATATATTGGTCCTCATAAAGTTGTTGATAACTTAATGTATATCTGATTGATGATGATGCTTTGATATCTCTTACTAACATATGCAATGATCAGACCTGACAGTGAATAGGTGGAACAGGTTCAGGGGGAGAACGTGGTTGATGATATTTTGGGAACTAATGATGGACATATACAGGTTGCTGGTCTGGATACTGTTGACAGATGCTACTGATGGTGCAGATCATATGATAACTGCTGATGGCTATCATGGTCTTGCTTAAAATATTTGGTCTCTGTTTGTAAAGGTCATGAACAAACCTAATTTGTAACCCCACTATGCATGAGATGGATGATGTAATGTTTCTTGTTTTTGGTATGTATAAACAATTGATATATTCCCACTTGGTTGGGTGGATGAGTCAAATTTGGCATATCCCCACTTGATTGGGAGATGGATGTATGTATGAGTCATTGGTGATAGGAAGGTCATTTGTGATGTATGTATAGAGTCATGTTCTTCTTTTAGAACATCTTTTTGCAGACTTAGCTTATGCTCAGGGGGAGCATGGACTCGATCATGGGAGCTCAATCAGCACACTTCAGCATATCAGAGAATTCAGCGTGCAATCAGGGGGAGCATGACCCTTTGCCCTTGGTGTCAAAGGGGGAGAGTGACTTGGTGTGGTTGTTGCCATCAAGTCCAAAGGGGGAGATTGTTGGCATTATGATGTATGTGTTGTACTTGATGGCAACCCACTTGTAGCAGAATAACTCACCTGTATATGGTAATTAGATGAATCTACAGAAGAAATATTAGATGTGACAGAATGCATGACAATAAGACAACTCACTCAGATGAAAGATCACAGTATAGTAGGTAAACAACAAAGAATTTCAGATCAGTCTTCACAAAATGAAGAAAGAGAGGTATACGTAGGTTCACCATTGCCCAAGCTGCGTATACACGAAGGTTTGCTGTATACAAGTCGCGTATATGTACACATACACTTTCACAAAAGGAAAAACGCATATACCTTGGAAAACTAAATTTTTGGTCCGAAGTATTTGGTCCATGGTATTTTGATCCATGGTATTGGTCCAAGGTATTGACCCTAGGTATTTGGTCCAAGGTACTGGTCTTAAATGGTTTTGGTCCATGGTACTGAGAAAGGCCTAAAACTATAAAAGGAGGAGAAGATCATTAAGCCAAGGTGTGCAAGTATCGGAATATTTGATGAAGCGTGAGATCTAGTATGCAGGTTATTGGGTTATGGTGCATCGTTGGATCTGAACCAAGGATGAACCTTAGCTGATGATGAGGGATCAGATCTAATGATGGATCAGGATCTTAAGGCGTAAAATGAACTATTATTAGGTGTTTTTGCTCATGTATATTCTAGATCTGAATACTGATGCATATATTATTCTGTAAATGATATAATCTGGGTATAACTAAAGTTTGGAATAGCTGTAGGACTTTGAATTTATATTTGCAGATGTATACGCTGGTTGGCTTTGAGCAAAGCGCGTGTACACGCAAGTTAGACACATGGAAGTAGCATATACCTTATAAAATATGTTTTAGTTGCTTCTGTTTGCTGTTGCAGTGTTTTGGGTTCTGGCTTGAGTTCCGGTTACTGTATTCTGGTGACAGTATTTTGAATGATCAGATTGATGGGTTGTCAAAGTGATTGATTGATTCGGTTATGGTTGGTTCAAAAAGAGATTGGTTGATGCAGATATATTTGATGATTGAATGATGTTGATAATGGATCCACTCTGAAAATTTATGAAACGTGGTCCCTGTAAGAAAAGAGAAGGTTGTAGCCTTATGTAGGCCGGCACCTACGTACTAGTAAACATATCAGCTAGTACAAGAGCTAGGGGGTTGTAGATTCTTTCCAGTAGAAGTTGAAGAACGAGATAAGGTTGTAGCTTTCTGCAGGTAGAAGCCTGTGTACTGGTATAAGACTGCACCGGTACAAAAATTGTAAATTGAATTTTCTTATTATTAAAAGAAGATAAGAGACAACAACAACAGGTGGTTTTCACCCACATTGGGTTTCCACCTTATATCTTGGTGTTCATGTGTGTTGTTTATGTGTGATGCTTTATTATGCTTTTACTGCACTGTCTAATGAATTCCTGATATATTGATTAAAGTTCAATACATGATAATTTGGGTAAATCAAAAGATCTCTGCATATACGCTAGTTTCATTAAGTACAATTGCATATAAACGCTAGTTCACTGAGCTAAAGTAGTGTATACAAATCAGTGTTGAAAATTTAATTATTGATCTGATAATAGTGATTCACCCCCCCTCTCAGTGTTATTTTCAACATAAGAAAGAAGATGGTAGCCTTATTTATTTCATTCTTACAAAGTTAGGACCAGCTTACTCTGTGTTTGTTTCCATCTTCCATTCTACTAGAAAAGCCTTTATTTATCAAGGACAAGCCTACAAGTCCCCCTCTTTTGATGCCTTTTGTGATATTTTTTAATAAGAGAACAAGAAAAACTCTTGCATCTTGGTCTTCTTAATCTTGGAAACTCTTATAAGAAAGCCTTATCCATCCAACAACAACCAAGTTCAAAGAATCCTAAGAAGCATCATCCTAAAAAGAATGGTCCTAAACCAACCAAGGGTCTTAAGCACTTTCAGTCTCAAAATGAAAAATCAATTCAACAAAATGATAAGGCAAATAAAAACAAAGGGAAGAACACTGATAGACATTGCAACTTTTATAATCGAGATGGCCACTTAGAATCCAAATGCTTTAAGAAGATGGAAGCCTTGGAAGCAGTAATGAAGAAGCATAACATGCATTTGGAGCACTCTTCAACTTCAACTTCAAGAATAACACTTTCTGCATGTGGTTGTCAAGCATCTTGGTTTGCTTATGCACTAAATGTATTTTCTTCTTCTCATTCTCATGAGTGGCTCATTGATTTTGGAGCTTATCACATGGAAAAAAAGAAAGTCATGTTTTCTTCTTTAAATGATTGTAACACCAAAAATATATGTTGCTGATGATAGATCTCTTAGTGTTGTAGGGACTGGAACTATTCGTCTAGACAATGGTCAATTTAATGATGTATTATGTGTTCCAACCTTATTCTGCAACCTTCTATCTATATATCAGATAACTCATTTTGGGGAAGGTAAAATCGTTGAATTTTCACCTCATGATGTTGTAATTAAGGACCTAAGAAATCCTAGACATATTTTAGCTATTAGCCTTGAAGATGATTCTACAAGGTTGTATAAGTTTAACAACTTTGGGTCATCAACTCTTCCCTCGGTATTTGTTGTTCATAATGATGAAGTGAGCAAACTTTGGCATGAGTGATGTGGTCACTTAAACTATTGCTCCCTTCTAGAAAATATGGTGACAGGTTTTCCTATGGTATCTTGCAGAGATGGAGTTAGTTCCGGATGTGTATTTGGAAAACATTATTGGGATAGGTTTGAAAAGCGTGCCTCTTGGCATGCCTCAACCCCTTTACAACTTGTGGATAATGATTTATGTGGTCCACTTCCAGTTGCTTCATTCTCTGGCTACAAGTATATCTTAACTTTCATTGACGATTTTTGTAGACGCACTTGGGTATATTTCTTTAAACTCAAAAGTGAAGTATTTATATATTTTTTTGTTTCGGATCACTTCATGTCTAGAATATATTGTGACCGTCGGATTGTAAGTTACAAAAGTACATAGTAAAGAAACACATTTTACCTAATTCTACACTAGACCAAGTTATACTTAATTATTTCCTATGTGTTGGAATATCCTAACACCCCCCCTTAAGAACAACTTGGGATAGGATCGAAGGATGTACAAATATGACACAATAGGAGAAGGAAGGAGGCATTAGAGCCTATCTCCCCTTAGTGACAACTTCTTGAACTCCAACCATAAATCAAAGTTTAGTAAACTTCGCCTCTGTGAGAGCCTTTGTAAAGATGTCTGCAACTTGATCATCGGTTGAACAATATTGCACTTCAAAAACATGGTCATAAATGAACTTAATGATGAAGTGCATGTGTAGTTTGATGTGTTTGCTTCACTAATATTGGACTGGATCTTTGCGTAGTTGAATCACACTTTGATTATCACACCAAAGTGTAGTCAAATGCTGCTGTTGAAAGCCAAACTCTGACAGGATCTGACGAAGCCATAGGGCTTCCTTACTAGATTCTATGGCACCAAGATACTCTGCTTTTGCTAAAGAAAGAGAAATGGCACTTTGTTTCTTGCAAGCCCATGTAATAGGTCCAGAACCAAGAGTGAAGACATAATTTGTAGTAGACTTCTGATCATTAGGGTCACTAGCCCAATTAGAATCAGTGAAACCAACCAATAGAGGAGATGCTTCTGCACTGTAATGAATCCCAAGCTGAACTGTACCTCGAACATAACAAAGTATTCTTTTAGCTGCTTTCCAATGACTTTCATGTGGGTTTTGCATAAACCGAGTAATAAGGCCAACAACAAAGGAAATGTCAGGACGGTTATGGGTCAGATACAAAAGTTTTCCTATAAGTTGACGATATAAGGTAGCATCAACTTCAGGGGAAGTACATGTGACTAAAAGTTTGGCTCCAGACTAAAAGGGAGAAGGGGTTGACTTACAGTTTCCCATGTGAAAGTGGCATAGAGATCACAGGCATACTTGGATTGGGAAAGGGAAATACCTTCCTTAGATCACAAGACTTGAAGACCAAGAAAATAATGCAAGTGTCCTAAGTCTGTCATTTCAAACTGCTTTTTAAGGCTGGATTTCACATGGTTTATAAGGTTGGGATCACTACCAGTAAGGATAAGATCATCAACATAAATAACAAGAATGATAAGAGACTTACCCAGTTTCTTGGTGTAGACAATATTGTGAGAATGACACCTAGAAAAGCCAGTATCTAAAAGAAAGATATCCATTTTGGCATACCAAGCCCGACGAGATTTCTTGAGACCATAAAGGGATTTCTTAAGCTGACATACAAGGCTAGAGTCTCTTTGTATAAAGTTAAGAGGTTGTTCCATATAGATTTCTTCATGTAAGTATAACTTGGTCTAGTGTAGAGTTAGGTAAAGTATGTTTCTTTACTATGTACTTTTGTAACTTACAATCCGACGATCATGATATGTTTTAGACATGAAGTGATTTGATAATATAAAAGTATAAATAGTTAAATATAGTTGGGTCTACTATAGAGTTAAGTAAAGTGCGTTTCGTTACTATGTACTTTTGTAACTTGCAATCCGACGGTCACGATATGTTTTAGACATGAAGTGATCTGAGGGTTCATTTTCTCCTCAGTATTACTGACACTTGATTTGTGGCTTAACATCTGATTGGTCCATGATTTCTATTTAAAGAGCATGGAGGGTCATTTGTAAGGTGATCGTTCATGAGATAAGCTTATGTAAATTTTCTTTCTTTTATTAATAAATTGCTTGAAGTGGCCGCATTAGCTCACGTCGTGGACTGTTTCCCTCTTTGAGGGTTTTAATGACATCAAGAATACTGGTGTATTGATCTGTGATTTGTTTGTGAGCGGTGTCTTTCAGTGTTCTATCTGAGGAACTTACCCTGTAAATTCCTACATGGTATCAGAGCTATTTAAGGGTCACATCCATTGGTGATCCAAATCTGAAACCGGTACAACTGCATCCGACTGTCGTTTCCTAGATCTACTGTTTCTGACTGCTTTCGGACAGAGATGACTGTTCTATTGTGTTAGGAGCATCTGTTTCAATGAGGAACCCCTTTCGTTTCATGCAAAAAGGCTTCCGGTAGCTCTAACTACGTCATTTTTAAGATTTGGAGGTATACAATTTTTATTTGCAGTTTGAGTTATTCATCTCTCTGTTTATTTCGAATTATTTAGCTTTCTGTTTTTTATTACTGGATTTATACCTTTCATTTCTGTGTATGCTCTTTGCCCCGCGACTTTGTGCGATCTGGGCAAATTAGAAACAGAAAGGAAGAATTTTTCTCATCCTCATATTATTTTCCGCTGTGCGTTAGTGTGATCTCGGAAAATCAGAAACATTGAGTAAAATACTTAGTTTCCGGCGAAAGCTAATTTCAAGCCACAATGTTTGGTTTTTTTTGCATGTTCGTGTTGAGTTGTGTGTTTTTTTTTTGTTTTGTAGGCAAAAATGGTTTTTTCAAGTAAGCACGCGTTCCAAAGCTTCAGTGACTAAAAAAAAAAAAAAAACCTTCCCTTTCTCTTTTCCAAAAATTACTAACCTTTTAAACTAGCTTACTTGGTCCAAAGTTACTTTATGAGAATAGAGGTCTTGGGTTCAAGTCTTTCTTTTTGTTGAGTTATTTTTTCAAAAAGCACATTTAACTTACGTTTTAAAGTTACTCTATGTAAAAGTTTTCTCACCCATTAGAAAAAGTGAGTCACTTATAATTCTAAAGTCTCTTTATCTTTTAAAGTATTCTAAAGTCTCTTTATCTTATAATTTAGCGGGTAGTTCATAAAGTACCATTGTAAAAATGACTTTCACTTATTTATAAAAGTGGGTCACATATATTTTTTTTAAAAGTGAGCTAATTAGATTAAGTTTGGAAAGGGGGGTTCAAAATATACATTATCATTCACTTCCGCACATTCATGTACTTTGTTGGCATCTTCAACAACTTTTCTTCAAAAAGCCATAACTTCTTCATCCAGAAGTTGTTTTTTTTGAATTGGCCTAATTTTTTGAGATCTTTTTATTGAAACACTTAGTTTCAACATCTATAGCTTTAGTTTTTGTTAAAATGGAAAGTCCATGCCAAGCTATTATTGACAACGCCAACTACTTCCAATGGTTACTCTACATTGTGGATTTACTTAGAAGTAAAGGTCTTTATAAAATAGCCTTAGGCCAAGAATCTAAACCTAAAGATGAAGATAAGACAACCAAATGGAAAAATAGGCAAGATCAAGCACGTGGGTTGATAGGGATGTCTTATCTAAACCTAAAGATGAAGATAAGACAACCAAATGGAAAAATAGCCAAGATCAAGCACGTGGGTTGATAGGGATGTCTATTTCTCCAGACCTTAGATTCCATATTGCAGAACTTGATACCACTGATGAAGCAGTGAAACAACTCAATAAAGTTTTTGGAGTTAAAAATGAAATTAGAGCCCATCAACTCGAAATGAGTTGCTTACGTTGGACTCCAATAATTTTTCTTCCATTGAAGATTTTTTGTCAAAGTTCAAGACCCTTAGACATCTCTTGGAAGGTGTTAAGGTTAAAAAAGAAGATGGTAGCTTTATCTATTCCATTCTTACAAAGTTAGGACCAGCTTACTCTGTGTTTGTTTCCACCTTCATTTCCACTAGAGAAGCCTTTATTTATCAAAGACAAGCCTACAAGTCCCCCTCTTTTGATGCCTTTTGTGATTCTTCAATAAGAGAACAAGAAAAACTTGTACATCTTGGTCTTCTTAATCTTGGAAACTCTTATAGGAAAGCCTTAGCCGCCCAACAACAACCAAGTTCAAAGAATCCTAAGAAGCATCATCCTAAAAAGAATGGTCCTGAACCAATGAAGGGTCCTAAGCACTTTCAGTCTCAAAATAAAAAATCAATTCAACAAAATAATAAGGCAAATAAAAACAAAGGGAACAAGGCTGATAGACATTGCAACTTTTGTAATCGAGATGGCCACTTAGAATTCAAATGCTTTAAGAAGATGGAAGCCTTGGAAGCAACAATGAAGAAGCATAACATGCATTTGGAACACTCTTCAACTTCAACTTCAACTTCATCTTCAAGAATAACACTTTTTGCATGTGGTTGTCAAGCATTTCGATCTGGTTATGCACTAAATGTTTCTTTTTCTTCTCATTCTCATGAGTGGCTCATTGATTCTGGAGCTTCTTATCACATGGCCAAAAACAAAGCCATGTTTTCTTTTTGAAATGATTGTAACACCAAAAATATATATGTTGGTGATGATAGACCTCATAGTGTTGTAGGGACTAGATCTATTCATATAGACAATGGTCAATTTAATTATGTATTATGTGTTTCAACCTTATCCTGCAACTTTCTATGTGTATATCAGATAACTCATTTAGGTAAAGGTAAAATCGTTGAATTTTCACCTCATGATGTTGTAATTAAGGACCTAAGAGATCCTATACAGATTTTAGCTACTGGCATTGCTAATGATTCTACAAGGTTGTATAAGTTTAACAACATTGGGTCATCAACTCTTCCTTCGGTATTTGTTGCTCATAATGATGAAGTGAGCAAACTTTGGTATGAGCGATTTGGTCACTTAAACTATCGCTGCCTTCCAAACCTATGTAAATAAAATATGGTGACAGGTCTTCCTATGGTATTTTGCAGAGTCGGTGTTTGTTCCAAATGTGTACTCAGAAAACATCATCGAGATAGTTTTGAAAAATGTGCCTCTTGGCGCACCTTAACCCCTTTACAGCTCGTGCACAATGGCTTATGTGGTCCACTTCTAGTTGTTTCATTCTCTGGGTACAAGTATTTCTTAACTTTCATTGATGATTTCTCCTGACGCACTTGAGTATACTTCTTAAAACTCAAAAGTGAAGTATTTTTATAGGGTTCTATCGGATCACTTCATGTCTAGAACATATTGTGATTGTTAGATTGTAAGTTACAAAAGTAAATAGTAAAGAAACACGCTTTACCTAACTCTACAACAGACCAAGTTATACTTAACTATTTCCTATGTGTCGGAATATCCTAATATCCCCCCTTAATAACAACTTGGGATAGAATTGAAGGATGCACAAATATGACACAATTGGAGAAGGAAGGAGGCATTAGAGCCTATCCCCCCTTAGTGACAACTTCTTTGACTCCAATCATAAATCAAAGTTTAGTAAACTTTGCCTCTGTGAGAACCTTTGTAAAGATGTCTGCAACTTGATCATCGGTTGAACAATATTGCACTTCAAGAACATGGTCATGAATGAGTTTTCTGATAAAGTGCATGTGTAGTTAAATGTGTTTGCGGCGTTGATGTTGGATTGGATCTTTGCATAGTTGAATGACACTTCGATTATCACACCAAAGTGTAGTTGAATGCTGCTGCTGAAAGCCAAACTCTGATAGGATCTGACAAAGCTACAGGGCTTCCTTACTAGCTTCTACGACACCGTGATACTCTGCTTCTGCTGAAGAAAGAGAAATGACACTTTGTTTCTTGCAAGCCCATGTAATAGGTCCAAAAGCAAGAGTGAAGACATAACCTGCAGTAGGCTTCCGATCATCAGGGTCACCAGCGCAATCAGAATCAATGAAACCAACCAATAGAGGAGATGCGTCCGCACTGTAATGAATCCCTACCTGAACTGTACCTCGAACATAAGGAATTATTATTTTAGTTGCTTTCCAATGACTTTCATGTGGGCTTTGCATAAACTGAGCAATAAGGCCAACAACAAAGGAAATGTCAGGACGAGTATGGTTCAGATACAAAAGTTTTCCTACAAGCTGACGATATAAGGTAGCATCAACTTTAGGGGAAGTACAAGTGACTGAAAGTTTGGCTCCACATTGAAAGGTAGAAGGGGTTGGCTTACAGTCTTCCATGTGAAAGTGGCGTAGAAGATCATAGGCATACTTGGACTGGGAAAGGGAAATACCTTCCTTAGATTACAAGACTCGAAGACTAAGAAAACAATGCAAGTGTCCTAAGTCTGTCATTTTAAACTGCTTTTTAAGGCTGGACTTCACATGTTTTATAAGGTTGGGATCACTACCACTAAGGATAAGATCATCAACATAAAGAATAAGAATGATAAGAGACTTACCCAGTTTCTTGGCGTAGGCAGTCTTGTCAGAATGACATCTAGAAAAACCAATATCTAAAAGAAATCTATATAGTTTGGCATACCAAGCCCGAGGGGTTTGCTTGAGACCATCAAGGGATTTCTTAAGCCAACATACAAGGCTGGAGTCTGTTTGTATAAAGTCAAGAGGTTGTTCCATATAGATTTCTTCATGCAAGTATAACTTGGTCTAATGTAGAGTTAGGTAAAGTGTTTTTCTTTACTATGTACTTTTGTAACTTACAATCCGACGACCATGATATATTCTAGACATGAAGTGATCCGATAATATACAAGTGTAAATAGTTAAGTATAACTTGGTCTAGTGTAGAGTTAGGTAAAATGTGCTTTGTTACTATGTACTTTTGTAACTTGCAATTCGACTATCAGGATATGTTCTAGACATGAAGTGATCCGACGATTCATTTCCCCCTTGGTATTACCGACACTTGATCTGTGGCTTAACACCTGATTGGTCCTGATTTCTATTTAAAGAGCATGGAGGGTCATTTGTAAGGTGACCGTTCATGAGAGAAGCTTATGCATTTTTTCTTTTATTAATAAATTGCCTGAAGTGGTCGTGTTGGCTCAGGCCATGGACTGTTTCCCTCTTTGAGGGTTTTAACGACGTCAAGAATACTGGTGTATTGATCTGTGATTTGTTTGTGAGTGGTGTACTTCGGTGTTCTATTTGAAGAACTTACTCTATAAATTCCTACATGGTATTAGAGCTATTTAAGGGCCGCATCCATTGGTGACCTAAATTTAAACTTGGTACAACTGCATCCGATTTTCGTTTCCTAGATCTACTGTTTTTCGCTGCTTTCAGGTCGAGAGGAATGCTCTATTGTGTGAGGAGCATTTGTTCTAGTGAGGAACCCCTTTTGTTTCACACGAAAAGGTTTTTTGTCGCTCTAGCTACGTCATTTTTAAGATTTGGAGGTATACAATTTTTATTTGCAGTTTTAGTTATTCATCTCTCTGTATATTTCGGTTTATTTAGCCCTCTGTTTTTATTACCAAATCTATACCTTTCATTCCTGTTTATGCTCTTTGCCTCGCGATTCTTTGCGATCTGGGCAAATCATAAACAAAAATGAAGAACAATGTAAACTTTGAAATGAGAATTATAAACTCAAAACGGGAACTTTGGCCAAAAAAACCCTAAAAAACATCAAAAACAGTGCTAAAAACGAAAAGTGTTGATGCTAGAATAACACCCTTTTTTTCTAAGGTAAATTTTCAACATGTTTTAAAAATGGCGGTGAAAACCAATTTTTTGTGCAAAAATTGTTCAAAAAACATCCTCAAAACGAAGTGTTGATGTTCGAATATCATTTTTTTTTTTCTCTCAATGATAAATTTTGTGCAAAAAACACCTTCAAAAGAAAAGTGTTGATGCTGGGATAACATTTTTTTTTTTAAGGGTAAAATTTCAACATTTCGAAATAATAGCGTAAAATATTTTATCATGACCCGAAAAACATTAAAATTTCAAAAAAAATAATGAAAACATAAAATAGAAATAAAAAATAAAAAAATTAAAACAATGAAAAAACA
>APFE030008467.1:73442-94330 GCA_000404065.3 Pinus taeda | reverse complement strand
TTTTATGTATGTTTTTATATTTGTTTTTTTAACTAATCAACATTAAAAAAAAGAAAAATAAAATAACTTGAAAATTCGTTAAGTAATCATAATTTAAAAAAAAAATTGGACATAATAAATTTTAAAGTGTGAAAAATTTAATTCTCTAAAAAAAAGTGAGTCGCATCAGAGCGCTTAAAAATCAGTATGAAAATCACTAACATTTAAAAACAAATATTTATATTTGATACATAAGAAAATTTAAAGTGTCAAAAATATGCTTCGAAAAAAAGTAGTGTATTTTGCATCACCACTTTTCAAAATCGGGTCACGTTTACTACTCCTATGAAATGGGTAATCGTATTGGTTATTTAAAGTGCCAAAAACTAAGCTCTAAAAAAAATGTGTGTTCTGCATCGCCTTTTTTCAAAATCAGGTTAATTTTTTGCTATCTCTATGAAACGGGTAACAGTATCAGTTCTCGTTTCAAAGTTTACATAGATGAAGGATTTTTCTTACGCGTATGCTCTTTTCTGCCGCACCTTAGTGTGATCTCGGGAAATTAGAAACATTGAGTAAAATACTTAGTTTCCGACGAAAACTAACTTCAAGCCACAAGGTTTGGTTTTTTTTGCATGTCCGTGTTGGTTTGTGTTCTTTTGTTTATTAGACAAAAATGATTTTTTCATGTAAGCACGCACTCCAAAGGCTTCAGTGACTAAAAAAAAACCCTTTCCTCTTTTCCAAAAATTACCAACCTTTTAAACTAGCTCACTTGGTCCAAAGTTATTTTATGAGAATAGAGGTTTTGGGTTCAAGTGTTTTTTTTTTGTTGAGTTACTTTTTCAAAAAGCACATATAACTTATGTTTTAAAGGTACTTTATGTAAAAGTGTTTTCACCCATTATAAAAATTGAGCCACTTATAATTCTAAAGTCTCTTTATCTTTTATATAAGTTACAATTTAAAAGTACCATTGTAAAAGTGACTTTCACTTATTTATAAAAGTGGGTCACATAATATGTTTTTTAAAAGTGAGTTAATTAGATTAAGTTTGGAAAGGTGGGTTTTTTTTTTTTTTTAAATATAACATTACCATTCACTTCCGCACATTCACGTACTTCGTCGACATCTTCAACAAATTCAAAAAGCCATAACTTCTTCATCTGGAAGCCATTTTTTTTAATCAGCCTAATTTTTTGAGATCTTTCCATTAAAACACTTAGTTTCAACATCTAGAGCTTCAGAATCTGTTAAAATGGAAAGTCCATGCCAAGTTATTCTTGACAACACGAACTACTTCCAATGGATATCCTACATTGTGGATTTACTTAGAAGTAAACGCCTTTATAGAATACCCTCAGGCCAAGAATATAAATCTAAAGATGAAGATAAGGTAGCCAATTGGGAAAATGGGCAAGATCAAGCAAGTGGGTTGATAGGGATGTTTATTTCTCCAGACCTTAGATTCCATATCGCAAAACTTGATACCATTGTTGAAGCAATGAAACAACTCAATAAAGTTTTTGGAATTAAAAATGAAATTAAAGCCCATCAACTTGAAAATGAGTTGCTTACGTTGGACCCCAATAATTTTTCTTCCATTGAAGATTTTTTGTTTAAGTTCAATACCCCTAGACTTCTCTTGGAAGGTGTTAAGGTTAAGAAAGAAGATGGTAGCCTTATCTATTCCATTCTTACAAAGTTAGGACCAACCTACTTTGTTTGTTTCCACCTTCTATTCTACTAGAGAAGCCTTTATTTCTCAAGGACAAGCCTACAAGTCCCCCTCTTTTGGTGTCTTTTGTGGTTCTTTAATAAGAGAACAGAAAAACTCTTACATCTTGGTCTTCTTAATCTTGGAAACTCTTCTAAGAAAGCCTTAGCCGCCCAACAATAACCAAGTTCAAAGAATCCTAAGAAGCAACATCTTGAAAAAAATGGTCCTAAACCAACCAAGGGTCCTAAGCACTTTCAGTTTCAAAATGAAAAATCAATTCAATAAAATGATAAAGCAAATAAAAAAAAAGGGAAGAAGATTGATAGACATTGCAACTTTTGTAATCGAGATGGCTACTTAGAATCTAAATGCTTTAAGAAGATGGAAGCCTTGGAAGCAACAATGAAGAAGCATAGCATGCATTTGAAGCACTCTTCAACTTCAACTTCATTTTCAGGAATAATACTTTCTGCATGTGGTTGTCAAGCATCTCGGTCTGGTTATGCATTAAATGTATCTTCTTCTTCTCATTCTCATGAGTGGCTCATTGATTATGGAGCTTCTTATCACATGGCCAAAAACAAAGATGTTTTCTTCTTAAATGATTGTAACACCAAAAATATATATGGTTGGTGATGATAAATCTCTTAGTGTTGTAGGGACTGGAACTATTCATCTAGACAATGGTCAATTTAATGATGTATTATGTGTTCCAACCTTATCTTGCAACCTTTTATCTGTATATCAGATAACTCATTTAGGGTAAGGTAAAATCATTGAATTTTCACCTCATGATGTTGTAATTAGGGACCTAAAAGATCCTAGACAGATTTTAGCTACTGGCATTGCTGACAATTCTACAAGGTTGTATAAGTTTAACAACTTCGGGTCATCAACTCTTCCCTCGATATTTGTTGTTCATAATGATGAAGTGAGCAAACTTTGGCATGAGCGATTTGGTCACTTAAACTATCGCTCCCTTCAAAATCAATGTAAATAAAATATGGTGACAGGTCTTTCTATGGTATCTTGCAGAGATGGTGTTAGTTTCGGATGTGTACTCGAAAAACATCATCAGGATAGTTTTGAAATACGTGTCTCTTGACATGCCTCAACCCCTTTACAACTTGTGCATAGTGATTTATGTGGTCCGCTTCTAGTTGTTTCATTCTCTGGCTACAAGTATTTCTTAACTTTCATTGATGATTTCTACAGACGCACTTGGGTATATTTCTTAAAACTCAAAAGTGAAGTATTTAACATGTTATTAGCCTTTAAGGCCTTTGTTGAGAAACAATTTGGACATCAAATTCTTAAGTTAACATCTGATAATGGCAGAGAATATGTTAACAACAAATTCATCAACTTTTGCATTGAGCATGGAATTCAAATGCACACACTGTTCCATATACTCCACAACAAAATGGTGTAGTTGAAAGGAAGAATCACGCCTTAAAGGAAATGGCTAATTATATGCTTCAATTTAAAGGACTTAGTCTTAATTTTTGGACAGAAGCAATTAACTGTGCAAATTACATAGTAAATCACATTACTACTAAGGTTTTAAAGAATATCACTCCAGAAGAAGCATGGAGCTCAATTAAACCAGATGTAAGTCACTTTTGTGTTTTCAGAAGTAAAGCATGGGCCCATATTCCCGATGAGAAACATAAAGCCTTAGAACCTAAAAGTGAAAAATGTATTTTTGTTGGATATTCTGAAGATGTCAAAGGATATAGACTTCTTTCACCTAAATCCAAAAATATTATCATTATAAAAGATGTAAAATTTGCTGAAAATATATCTACCTACGAGCCTAGTTCAACGGATGTGCCACCTCTCTCTATCCCTTCTCCTTCTGAAAATATTTTTTCTTCAGATGATGCCAACGAGGATGATAATCCTCCTCCACCTTCTCAAGATCCTCATTCAGCTGCTCAGCTTCCAAAATGGGTCTGTGCTACTCGGGATGCAACAGGTTCTCTTGTAGGTGATCCTATAGATCAACGACGTACACATTCTCAGTTCGATAGAGCCTCTTGTTTATTGGCTCAAGCTTCAACTAATTATGATTCTGACATCTTTGCAGAAGCTTCAGACCATCTAGATTGGGATGCAGTTATGAATGAAGAATATCGTTCATTATTGGCAAATGATACATGGGATCTTGTTCCTCTTCCAAAGGGAAGAAAACTTGTTAGATGTCAATGGGTTTACATAATCAAGTTTGGACTAGATGGAAAAGTTGATAAACATAAAACACGTCTTGTTGCTAAGGGATTTTTCACAAGTTGAAGGCATTGACTATACTGAAACCTTTTCCCCTTTTGCCAAAATGAACTCTATCCACCTTGTTCTTTCCCTTGTTGCTTCTTTCAAATGGGAAGTCCATCAGATGGATGTTAAATTTGCCTTCTTGCATGGGGACTTGCATGAAGAAATCTATATGGAACAACCTCTTGACTTTATACAAATAGATTCCAGCCTTGTATGTCAGCTTAAGAAATCCCTTTATGGTCTCAAGCAAGCCCCTCGGGCTTGGTATGCCAAAATGGATAGCTTTCTTTTAAATACTGGCTTTTCTAGGTGTCATTCTGACAACACTGTGTACACCAAGAAAGTGGGTAAGTCTCTTATCATGCTTGTTCTTTATGTTAATGATCTTATCCTTACTAGTAGTGATCCCAACCTTATAAACCATGTGAAGTCCAACCTTAAAAAGCAGTTTGAAATGACAAACTTAGGACACTTGCATTATTTTCATGGTCTTCAAGTCTTGCAATCCAAGGAAGGTATTTCCCTTTCCCAGTCCAAGTATGTCTGTGATCTTCTACACCACTTTCACATGGAAGACTGTAAGCCAACCCATTATCCCTTTCAGTCAGGAGCCAAACTTTTAGTCACTTGTACTTCCCCTGAAGTTGATGCTACCTTTTCTATCTGACCCATACCCGTCCTGACCTTTTCTTTGCTATTGACCTTATTGCTCGGTTTATGCAAAACCCACATGAAAGTCATTAGAAAGCAACTAAAAGAATACTTCATTATGTTCTAGGTACAGTGTAGTTTGGGATTCATTACAGTGCAGAAGCATCTCCTCTATTGGTTGGTTTCACTAATTTCGATTGCGCTGGTGACCCTGATGATCGAAAATCTACTGTAGGTTATGTCTTCACTCTTTGTTCTGGACCTATTACATGGGTTTGCAAGAAACAAAGTGCCATTTCTCTTTCTTCAGTAGAACCAGAGTATCGTGGCGCCGTAGAAGCTAGTAAGGAATCCCCGTGGCTTCTTTAGATCCTGTTAGAGTTTGGCTTTCAACAACAACATCCGACTACACTTTGGTGTGATAATCAAAGTGCCATTCAACTATGTAAAGATCCAATCCAACATCAGCACAACAAACACATTGAACTACACCTGCATTTCACCAGAAATCTCATTCATGAACATGTTCTTGAAGTGTAATATTGTTCAACCGATGATCAAGTTGTAACCATCTTTACAAAGGCTCTCACAGAGGCGAAGTTTACTACGATTTATGGTTGGAGTTTAGGAAGTTGTCATTAAAGGGGGGTAGGCTCTAATGCCTCCTTCCTTCTCCTATTGTGTCATATTTGTACATCCTTCAATGCTATCCCAAATTGTTCTTAAGGGGGGATGTTAGGATATTCTGACACATAAGAAATAGTTAAGTATAACTTGGTCTAATGTAGAGTTAGGTAAAGTGTGTTTCTTTACTATGTACTTTTGTAACTTACAATCCGATGATCACGATATGTTCAATACAAGTAAATTATTTTAATAGGGTTTTTAATTGTATATGAAACATTTGATATCCATTGCAATGGGACCGCTCATTGCATTAGATTCAAAACCTTCTTGTTGTAAGATTTTTGTTTATAATAGTGTTTTTGCTGTTATTGGTGTTTAATATACAATAATTTGACATTGATGCATAAGTTTATGTCAACAACACTACTTAATTTAAATTGTAAACAACAAAAGTTATGTTTTAAATTTGTTCATGGGTGTGGAAATGCATGAAATATAACACCGAGGAAACAATGTCTCTATTAATTTATGGAGCACTGCATGAATTTAACAATTTATAAACAAAGTTTTGATTTCGCACAAGATTTTAGTCATATAGTGCTGCGTATATATATTTCAATTGCATTACAACATATAATTTTCTTATATGATCCATCATCTTATTTTGTAAAAAAAAATATTTTATGATTTCTATATTTAATGATTCTTATTTGTTTTAATAAGAGAGGGATGATAGAAGTTTAAGGAAAATAACTTATTGCAACAAGCACGATGGTTGCTCATCCTAACAAGAGAACAATGCAAGTTCTTTAAGTTCTATTTAAAAAATTTAATATATATGAATCACTTGTATGTTTAAATTAATGATGTGTATTGGTTAATACATTTTATACGGAATACGAGCTTGAAAAAACTTGATAAGATTGTTTTCAATATGAGTGCAAAAGAAGTAAAAACTTTATAGAAATGTTGCAAATAGAGGAATTAGGTGGATCAAAATGTAATCAATATGAAGTTTTGCTTATATTTTTTTTTGAAAAATGAATTTCTTAACATTAATCGCTAACATGTTTAAAAGCTTGATTTAACCATTTTTTATTTTTAAATGTTGTGAAGGGACCGATGATGTAACGAAATTTTGTCCTATGAAGATAAAAATTATGAAGAATATAAATAATGACGACTTGGTCATGAGAAATATAGTGGAAAGAACATACAATTGTACCTTCCACTCACAATACAAAAATCAATCTATTGAATCGAAGAACCAAGTTATATACAAACTACAAGAAGGTTTTTGGAGCAATGACCAATGAGACATGTAAATCTTGCAATAGCAAAAACTTACAAAAAAAAAAATAAAAATCTAAAAGTTTATTATATGTTTTAAGAATTTTACCAAAACACTTTTTTTTTTTTCTATTTTTACTTTCAGTGTGATTTAAAAAGAAAAATTATTGTGCTTTCATTTTTTTAGGAATATTATGAAATTTCCAATGGACAATTAGGGACAACCAAATACAAGCCGATAAGATTGTTTAAAAATATGTGCAAGGAGATGGTAAAAGTAGTGAACATAATCACATCACAGTATGAGCCATCTCGGTAATGTGCATCATAGGTATGTGATCATTGATTTATTTTTTTTATCCACATTGAATTTAATTTTTCAATGAAATACGAATTTTTAATTGTTTTGTTGCAAAAGAGTAAAGAAATTGGTCGATCACAAAGTTTTTGATTACTTACATTTTCGTACGGCCTTACAATTTCATATTTGTTGTGATTTTTAGCTTTAAATAATTAATTTACACTTATCAATGGATGTCTTTTAATATGCGTTAATATACAAAGAATAATCAATCGAAGAATTAATTGACATTGGATTAAGTATTGGTTACTAATGTATGTTGAAGTATCAAAGGGTTAAATGAACAATTTCTAAGTAGATATATTGTTTAACCTTATTTGTTTTATAATTAATCGAGCAACAAGAAACCTTTATATTAATTATATGGACTATATTTTATCATGATGTATTAAACACGTAGAAAATAAAGTATGGAGTGGAGCCAACATAATATTTTTTGAGACACAACATGCAACATGGCTTTGAAAGTATGTTTATTGTTTATGAATCATTTATTGCTATGGTACATTTTTTATTTATTTATGTGATCATGTATATTCCAATATATAAATATGTCTATACTTATTACACTTTATCTATATGTTTGTAGATGGAACATGAAGAGACGGAACATGAAAAATAAAGCAATAAAAAAATGTCACTGTATGTAATTGAAGTACAATATTGCTTACAAGTAATGAAAAAATGAGGTATGTACATAGTTTGAGCGATGATAATATTTCAAATGATGAATGATAATCAATATAATTGAATGTGACTAAAAGTTGTATGTTTTGAAAGACTTTTCAATAAAAATCAAAGATTCTGATTAATGTACTCAACATATTTTCATATTTACAGTGATGACATCTTACCAATAAATGTTACAATTACATATTCACATTTTGTTTAATGTATTGGATATATTATCCCAATTGGATGCTCATAGATTACCAATAAGTGTAACAATTACATTTTGGTTGCATTTTAATTATCATTATGAATGTTTATGTTTTCCTATTTTGTATGATGGTGGGTCAATGTTTATTCATATACAATAAAATTAGTTTCTTATTTCATTACATTGTTCAATGTTGCAAAATCTTGTGTTGCTAATTAATTAATTTAGATATGGATGATTTATATTGTTACGAATAATAGAAGTGTAATCCTTTGGATAACATGTTAATTCAATCATTATATCAAAATACAATATAAATATATAAAAGTCAATATTGTTAAAAAACAAATTTGATTTTTAGATGATTAATTCAAAATTCGTTTAAAAAACAAACAATTAATTAAATATATACATATTTTTTTTCTTTTGAACTTATTAAATAGCGTGGGCCATAAATATCAACTCCGATGTGTTTTTATAATTGATATACATCAATGCTTATTAATTATAATATCATACTAGTGCGAATAATTCCGAGAAAGGACATTTACTGTAATGGAAAATGCACAATTAAACTCATTGTTTTAAAATATTACAATGCACATAATTACAATATGCACTAATGCTTTATATATATATTGCTCACCTTGGTGCATTATATATATTATACACATCAATGCTTAGTAATAAACAATGACATTGACATCTCATCTCAAATGTTTGAAATTTCACATCCCCGAGTCAGTGCACATGTTATATATAGGAACCAACGCACCATATTTATAAGAGAACGGATATGCCATCAAACAAAATTCAAGACTGGTGCATATAATCAATGTACTAATATCATTGCTTTGTAGGGTTATGTACACTCTGGTGCATTGTCTGTAGACACGCATTGGTGCATGTTGACAATATGAGTATTGGAGAAAAGTCTGCTAAAACCTTCTCCCACTAGAATTTTTTCAGTTATAGAGAACATTTAATACAACCTCTACTACAAATAGTACAGGTTGTAGCAAAGTTATTTTTTGAAATTGCTTCCCAATCCTGTAACACTAAAAACCTCTGCTACAAGGGGTTTTCATTGTAGTCCTTGCTATGTGATTTGGGGCATTTGGGGGTCTAGAGACTATATAATCTTTGAACATCTAGCCTCCCACTCCGACAACTTATAATATCAATGAAACATATGAGAGAAGCTAGACGACTTGTTCTAACATATCCTCAAGTTTCAAAAGTTACAAGTACAAATCTTGAAATTGGCAGGGGCTTCTTCAATAGGGAAATGAAAAAGAGTTGTGGATCATATTATTCGAAAAGAATGAGAAGGTCCCAATCTGATAATATTAACACCTACATGTACCTCTAGTATCTTGCAAGAGGAGTTGAGGGACTCCAAGTACTTGTGGAGCAAGGGCCCTCCTCTTCTTAAGTTGTACGCATCATTTTTCTTATAAGTATGAAGCTTGTTTAACTTCTAATAAAGAGTTGACTTTTTTGCTCTTTCGATTCTCTTAACAATTGTAGTAGAGAAAAATTTGGATAGGCTTTAGGTGCCAAGGGATTTGAAGCTTCTCATGGATTAATTTTTTTGGTAAATGAAAGATTCAAAATTTGTTGTTGTCTCCCATTATAAATATGGTTTTGGAAAATGGTAGTTTGTTAATATGTCCTTACATTTCTATAGGGAAAGCAACTCCCCTTGCTGACAAAATGTTAAAGGGAGCTCTCTACCAACAAGATGGCCTACTATTCAAACAATAATTTAAGGATTCCATTCTAGTTTTTGAATCTTCAAAATTAATCTTGTACTAGTTTTTTTTATCCCTTCTTATGTTTATGTTTATCTCTATTCTCAACATTGGGATCTTCCCACTATGCCTAGGCATGCTTTTGGACGTTTAGTCTACTAGTTTTCTTGCAATTTCGAGTTGAAAGACCATACTTATGTTAGTAATGTCTTTTGTACTAAAGGTTGGTAACAAGCCATAATAGGTTTAAGAGGGGCATTCATATAATCTTATTTTTACAACCTTAATTGGTTAAGTTGTTATATGGAATTTGCATCTACGGATAAACACATTTTCCTTAGGTGGGTGACTACACCTAGAACATCAGAAAGAAAGTAGTATAACCTTTTCTTGTAGAAGATAGATGAGATGGAGGAACTTATTTGTACTTTTTCGCTTCCTTGATCTCTTTTGAATCGCTCCTGTCACTCCCACTTGAATTCAATCCACTCAAAAGGTACCTGTATAAAGAGAAACAGAAACAAGAAACGATCAAAACATACATGATCTATCTACTATAAAACAATGGAATCGAAGACATTGAAACACATAATCATCACATATATGAACAATCATATGAGAAAAGGAATAAGCTCTTTATTAATGTAGAAGGAAGAGTATCACCCAATATAGTGTGATCTTGTGCCACTCCTCTAGCTTCAGTTCAACCCCCGCCACATCAAAAGCACACAACTCTAGCAGCATAACATTGCTTAACATAAACTCAATCCTCAAACCAACACAATTTCCTTACAAACTTTAGATTCTAGCCCCCTAATCACTATGATGAGTGCTCAATTTATAGGAAATGGAGGTGGTTTTGTCATAAATGAGGGTATTGAATGGCCTTCCAAACTTGGAGTTAGTTTCCATGGAGCAAGGGATGAGAGGATAGGAGGTTAATGGATCCTTAGCCTATCCAATTCCGAGCTCATAGGAGGAGATAACAGATGGGAAACCTATGCAAATTTCGCTCAACGTCGCCCAGTGTAGGCTAAAGAGGGCCTAAGTGCACTACAGTGCAGGACACAGTGGGCTTGCCTGCTTTGCAGCACACTGTCTCAAGGCTTGGGCTACGCTGGTGTCCCAAGGAGGCATTTTAGGAAGGCTTCAGGCTAGGAAACTTTCATAGAAGGAGGCATTCAATGAGTTGACTTGTCTAGGGTATGTAACAACTGAATTAGGGTTTGATGAGCCTTAATTGTACTAATCTGAATGCCTGGCGTGATGTGCCCAAATATACCTGTAACATAAGTCAATTAATATTCTGATTTCATCTCTTATATATATATATATATATATATATATATATATTAATATATAAAAAAAAAAGGGTTTAGAAATAGTTTGGGCGGATGTGCGTACATTCTTAATGTTTGAAATCAAAAGGCAATATTCTTTTTCAATCACACACACACGCGCACACGCGCACACACATGCACGCACACACACACACACACACACACACACACACACACATATACAACAAGAATATTAAAATTAACTTTAAAAATTACTATTACAAATTAGATACTTATGTTAAATTAAAGATTTTAATGTGACCTTTTGAGAGTGATCTTGTAACATACCCCCTACTATCCCTAGCCCCTACTAAGGGTAGGAGGTAGTTACTATGTTGATCCGACCTCTAATGTCGCGTTATGGAAATGGGGTCTAAATTTTTTCAATCTCTTGCAACTTCTTTAAAACTTAAAATGGATAACATCGTTGCATTCGTCTTGTCAAGACCTTTCCAATGATATAAAACTTGCTTCAATCCGACTCTTGAATAGAAATGCATGACCATTCAAAGGTTGGCTTATTAGATAGTGCCACATAATCTTGACCTGCCATGTGGCGATTCGAGTTAGCCACTTGAATCCCTAACACATGGTAGAGTTACCATATATGTATATAGATTTAAGGCTATCTCTCTTGAGCTTATGGGTAAATACCAACCTGATAGCCAAGGTATTTTAAATGTAGGTATTTATTTGATTAACAGAGATTGATCTATCTCTTCATACACAAGCCATTTAGACCAATTTTCATGCTCAAGATGGACACATGAATAAGCATTCCTAAGAAAAACATCCAGGAACAATTATATCTAGGAAGTCACATTCCTTAGTGTTAACCTGAATAGTTCATCAACACAATGGCCATATAGCCAAGCAATTCTATGCAATTAATTAATCATTAACAAAGATTCCCATCTCTTCATGCTCATGCAATCCTAGGCTAATTCTAAGCTTAGATATATCCATAGGAAATGGAACATTCCTTAAAATATTTACATAAGACATTGAGATTCCTCATTCATGCAAGAAACAACACTCAACATTGTTATGACATCATTCAACACAATAGCATAGACATAATAATCACATGTACGAGGCATAAGATAATACTTATCTTATAAAGAGATATGACAATTGAGATTGGGACTCTAACTCCCCACCCAACCTTAGACCAACTAAAACTACATTTACTTGTAGCTGTTACCCCTGAGCTAGATTCCAGTGCTTGAGGTGGAGTGCTTTTGAGAGGAAACTTAACCAATATTGACAATTGAAACATGATGTCACAAGGTCATTATGCCTTCATCCACTAGCTACAAAAGCTTCCACTAAATATTCCAAACTTTACAAACATAATTAACTCCCATGCCAAGATACCACAATACATAGAGTATATATTTGCTTCCTGTGCATTGTACAATGTCAGCCAATGTGCTTGTGTTGTGGGAAATCCTTCCTTAAGTGGTTTCCTCCACAATTTCAACACTTATATGGACCCTTATCATAACTCTTGGCTTCTTCTTGAGTAGAGCGGCCTTTGCTAGCAGTGCTGGACCTTTGTTGATGTTCTTGATTAACAGGGGTTGAACTCGTTCCCTTGGTTGTTTTTTTCCTCTTTCCTTTAAAGTTGGAATTGCCTTTGAATTTTCAGTCTGATTTATATTCAAGCCTATGCCTAGACTGCTCATAATAGTGCTTCAGTTTTCGAATTTCATCCTCTAATGTCTTGGGCTCATCGAACTTAATTCTATCCTTGAAGGCTTGTTGCAGTCCTTTGTCATATCTTTGAATCTTTGCTTTTTCTTCCTTAAGGTAGGGAACATATATTAGCAACTCTAAGAATTTGTCCCAATCGGAGCTCATAGAACTCCTTAGCCTTGCTATCAAAGTATCTCTTAGATAGATACTATTTCCTAAAATATTCCTCAAATTCCTTCCAGGACAACTCTTCTTCTTTTAGGCTTCTTATGTTTTTTCATATCTTACCACCAAATGTCAACTTTTCCCTTTAGGATGAAAGTAACTACCTTCACTTTCATGTTCTCTGAGTAGTCATGAATTTGGAAGAATTTCTTCATTCCTAACAGCCATGGTTTTGCATCCTCTGATTTATTCATTTCACCATCAAAAGTAAGAGGCTTAGCCTACTTAAACTTCTTCGGTACATATTTTCTCTCCCTTCCTTTCCCAAGATGGCGATGATAGTGATGACAATGATGTGGCCTGCTATGAATGTTCTCATACTATTGTTCATGGGTGCTTAAATCCTTTTAAAGAGTACTTAGTCAAGTGCCTCCTTTCACAGTGTCATCACTTTACAACCAATGCCTCTTTCTAGATCTACTCTCATTTGCTCCATTGGTCCTATATTCTTGTCCCAAAGGACTCTTCCTATTACTATGACTAATCGCTAACTCATGTTGCCTCTGCATTTATAAGTTTGACAGACTTTGCAATATGACTGCATTGATTTATGCTTGCTTCTCTTATGCTCTAACAAAACTTTCATTGTCATCCTTACACCTCCTTATTTCAGCTCTTAAGCTCCTTAGTGTATCCATCCAATCAAGATAGGTTGCCTCCCTTAGTTGCCCAACTGATCTTTCCTCTTAGATAGTGCCACATATTCTTGACCTGCCACGTGGCTATTCGAGTTAGCCACTTGAATCACTGACACATGGTTAGCATTACCATATATGTATATGGATTTAAGGCTATCTCTCTTGAGCGTATGGGTAAATACCAACCTGATAGCCAAGGTATTTTAAATGTAGGTATTTATTTGATTAATAGAGATTGATCTACCTCTTCATACACAAGCCATTTAGACCAATTTACATGCTCAAGATGGACACATGAATAAGCATTCCTAAGAAAAACATTCAGGAACAATTATATCTAGGAAGTCACATTCCTTAGTGTTAACCTGAATAGTTCATCAACACAATGGCCATATATCCAAGCAATTCCATGCAATTAATTAATCATTAACAAAGATTCCCATCTCTTCATGCTCATGCAATCCTAGGCTAATTCTAAGCTTGGATATATCCATAGGAAATGGAACATTCCTAAAATATTTACACAAGACATTGAGATTCCTCATTCATGCAAGAAACAACACTCAACATTGTTATGACATCATTCAACACAATAGCATAGACATAATAATCACATGTACGAGGCATAAGATAATACTTATCTTATAAAGAGATATGACAATTGAGATTGGGACTCTAACTCCCCACCCAACCTTAGACCAACTACAACTACATTTACCTGTAGCTATTACCCCTGAGCTAGATTCTAGTGCTCGAGGTGGAGTGCGTTTGATAGGAAACTTAACCAATATTGACAACTGAAACATGATGTCACAAGGTCATTATGCCTTCATCCACTAGCTACAAAAGCTTCCACTAAATATTCCAAACTTTACAAACATAATTAACTCCCATGCCAAGATACCACAATACATAGAGTCTATATCTGCTTCCTGTGCATTGTACAGTGTCAGCCAATGTGCTTGTGTTGTGGGAAATCCTTCCTTAAGTGGTTGCCTCCACAATTTCAACACTTATATGGACCCTTATCATAACTCTTGGCTTCTTCTTGAGTAGAGCGGCCTCTGCTAGCAGTGCTGGACCTCTATTGATGTTCTTGATTAACAGGGGTTGAACTCGTTCCCTTGGTTGCTTTTTTCCTCTTTTCTTTAAACTTGGAATTGCCTTTGAATTTTCATTCTGATTTATATTCAAGCCTATGCCTAGACTGCTCATAATAGTGCTTCAATTTCTGAATTTCATCCTCTAATGTCTTGGGCTCATCGAACTTAATTCTATCCTTGAAGGATTGTCGCAGTCCTTTGTCATATATTTGAATCTCTGCTTTTTCTTCCTTAAGGTAGGGAACATATATTAGCAACTCTAAGAATTTGTCCCAATCGGAGCTCATAGAACTCCTTAGCCTTGCTATCAAAGTATCTCTTAGATAGATACTTGTTCCTAAAATATTCCTCAAATTCCTTCCAGGACAACTCTTCTTCTTTTAGGCTTCTTATGTTTTTTCATATCTTACCACCAAATGTCAACTTATCCCTTTAGGATGAAAGTAACTACCTTCACTTTCATGTTCTCTGAGTAGTCATGAATTTGGAAGAATTTCTTAATTCCTAATAGCCAAGCTTTTGCATCCTCTGATTTATTCATTTCACCATCAAAAGTAAGAGGCTTAGCCTACTTAAACTCCTTTGGCACATATTCTCTCTCCCTTCCTTTCCCAAGATGGCGATGATAGTGATGACGATGATGTGGCCTCCTGTGAATGTTCTCATACTATTGTTCATGGGTGCTTAAATCCTTTTAAAGAGTACTTAGTAAAGTGCCTCCTTTCACAGTGTCATCACTTTACAACTAATGCTTCTTTCTAGATCTACTCTCATTTGCTCGATTGGTCCTATATTCTTGTCCCAAAGGACTCTTCCTATCACTATGACTAATCACTAACTCATGTTTCCTCTGCATTTATAAGTTTGACAGGCTTTGCAATATGACTACATTGACTTATGCTTGCTTCTCTTATGCTCTAACAAACCTTTGATTGTCATCCTCACACCTCCTTATTTCAGCTCTTAAGCTCCTTAATGTATCCATCCAATCAAGATAGGTTTCCTCCCTTAGTTGTCCAACTGATCTTTCCTCTTCATTTGTCTTTACTTCTTCATATCCATGCTATGATGAATCAGAGCTATACTGCACCTTTCTACTATTCATTCTATTCATTCCTTGGTCCTCAGTATACTGTGCCATCCTTTGCTGTTCATGCAATATTCAACCTTCATGTGCTGTCATGCACACACATAACTATTAGATTTTAACAAGTCACAATGCATAATAAACATTACCACCTTGGATTGGTGTTGGAAATCTGCTGGTGTAAAGCTAGCTGCAACATTACACCTCAATTAACACATCGATATCAGTAAAATCATATCCAATTATCAACACCATGCTATGCGCATATGTATATTATAATGAAGACACACCCAACAATACAAACAATCAATCCACATAACAAATGAGTTTCTAACACTTATCACAAGGCTTTAATGCCTCATTTTCTCTCCAAAGGTCCTGTGTTGAACCTTTGTCTACATTTCTTATGCGATAGAGTCCATCCAGTCCAAGTGTTGAACCTAGAAGCTCTAATACCATTTTGTAACGCCCCCCCTACTATCCCTAGCCCATACTAAGGGTAGAGGAAGAAGTTACTAAGTTGACTTGACCTCCAATGTCATGTTATGGAAATGGGGTCTAAAATTTTCGATATCTTACAACTTCTTCAAAAATTAAAATGGATAACATTGTTGTGTTTGTCTTGTTGAGACCTTTTCAACAATATAAAATTTACTTCAATCTGACTCCTAGATAGAAAGGTATGGCCATTTAAAGGTTGGCTTATAAGATAGTGCTAAGTCATCTTGACTTGCCATGTGGTTATCTGAGTTAGCCACCTCACTGCCACATGGCAACATTATCCCAATTGTCAACCCACCCTTATTGGTGTCACATATTAACCCCTCTCTATGGCTCACATGGCCCAAACTATATATATATATATATATATATAATCGATGTATGTGAGTGTGGGCCCTCTATGGCCACGTCACCTCGGGAATCAAGTCTTGGCAGGTTACAATATCGCTCCCCACTGGAATTTCTGGGATCAACCTTCCAGGGTACGTGGAAATATACACTTGCGATAAAGCTAGCCACCCCCTTGATCTATATGTAAAAGAATTTACGCCATGTGGCACTTGTCCCCATTGAGTAGACCCCACACACCAAGTCACCCTGGGGTTTAAATCCCGGGAGTTCTACCATGCTTCCTGCCCAAAACGTCTGGGGTCTAGGGTTCGAGGCGACATCACCGGTCCTAAACGCTGAGGCAGTCATTCATTGTCACGTCCTCCATGTGGCCTATGTCCCACATAGGTTTTCAAACCTTCACAATTCATAATTTTCACGTTATACAGAAATTGGGCTTTTCGCCTAGTCGATGTGTGCACCCATATAGTGGCCCATCATGCCACATTGTCTCAACATTTTAATCCTGATGAGACTTTCCCAGCCTCCCATTGAAATCTCCAAGGTACCAGAACTTTGGGATACATGGACGACCAACGCTTACCCATCAACAACCCAAATTTCTCCTTGTCTAGCGCTTGATCACTGTGTCTGGTCACATGTTCGAAAGGGTTTAAGCCATTTCTTTCCAAAATCTCGCGCTTTAGTCTTAAGGATTCTAGCCCCGCACTTAGCAACTTTAATGCACATATAAGGGCCTTCGCCAAGGTCTCCGATGCATAATCTATAAACATACAAGGGTATATTCAAGCCCCTCTGGGCTATCCCTTCTGAGCTTGTACTACATTGACCCAAACTTAGTCTGTGAATGCATAACTAAACATATACTTGTATATATATGTATATAGATTTAAGGCTATCTCTCCTAAGCTTATGGGTAAATACTGACTTGATAACCAAGGTATTTTAAATGCATGTATTTAGTTGATTAATAAAGATTGATTTATCTCTCCATACATAGGCCATTTAGACCAATTTGAAGGCACATGATGGACACAAGAATAACCCTTCCTAAGAAAAACATTCAAGAACACTTCTATACATGAAGTCACATTCCTTTGTGTTAACCTGAACAATTCATCAACACAATGGCAAGATATCCACAAAATTCCATGCAATTAATCAATCATTAATAATGATTCCCATCTCTTCATTCTCAAGAAATCCTAGGCTAACTGCAAGCTCAAATATATCCACATGAAATGAACCATTCCTTAAAATATTTACACAAGACATTGATATTCCTCATTTCATGTAGGAAACCACACTCCTCAATATTATTATGACATCATTTCAGCATAGTAATAGAGACATAATAATCGCATGTACAAGGCATAAGAGAATACTTATCTTATAAAGGGACTTGACAACTAAGATTGAGACTCTAACTCTCCACCCAACCTTAGACAAGCTACAACCACATTTACTTGTAGCCGCCACCCCTGAACTCTATTCTAGTGCTTGAGGTGGAGTGCTTTTGAGAGGAATCTTAACGAACATTGACAACTAAAACAAGATGTAACAAGGTCACTCCGCGTTCATCCACCAGTTACACAAGCTTCCACTTAGTCTTCTAGTCTTTACATACATGATTAGCTCCCATGCCAAGATACCACAATATAGATAGTCTTAGGCCACTTTCAGGAGAAGAGAGTCCACAACAAGGGAATGCTCATAAGTGGATTAGCTACTGATGGGTTAGAGATCACCTCTCCAGGTGCTTAGATGACAATGACTTACCTCTGTTCAATTCTCTATGTAATAACCATTTGTGACTTTCCCTTTCTTTTGTTTCCATTGGTTGCGCCTTTACCATTTGATCTACATATATGTTTACATAATAATAATTAAGGATTAACTATTCGTTATTCCTTTCTGCCTCTCGAATTTCCCTAATATTCTAGATCGAGTGTCCCATCCCATCTCATGAGAGCAAAAGCTTTGAATATTTTTGAAGTATCATTTTTATGAATTTTGTTAAGGCATTTAATGCCTATTGATATTGACAATGTTGAACAATTCATATTGGAAACTCACTATTCAATCTTTTTCCATAGAAATCATTAAATTTCATTTAGTTTTTATAATTCTATATTGGTAATTAACAAACATAATTTTGAACAAATGATTATTTAAATGATTATTTTCAAACTTATTCAATTTACTTAATATTTATTTTCCTTTTTCAAAGTCTTTTTTGTTGCTTATATTGTGTGAAAAGAAACAAACTATCCATGTGTTAATCAATCTACTTATCATAAAACCTTGCTGCTATTCTTTAATTTCTATATATGATTGAAACTACAAAGTCCTCTCAATTAGCATTATGGTTAAAGAATATTTGATTTTATTAAAATTAATATATTTTTATGAAAATCTAAAATCACATAAGGTTTAATTGCATAGAATTTGCCTATTCTATCCATAAAACTCAACAAAAAGAATACATATTTTGCTAAAGAAAATTACCACTTCTAAAAAAATAGAAGAGAACATTCTAGATTATCTTATAATACCCTTCAATATTAATCCTTTTCCCTAATTAAAAAAACCAAATAAAAATCTTACCTAATTAAAAATAAAATAAAAATCAACTTGACCTTTAATTAATATTTTTTAATACATATAACAAACTGAAATATTTAACTAAAGCCAATATAGTTTACTTTATTTTGAATTTAATATTAACTCATATCAAAATTATACCACGACATTCATTTATTTATTTTTAATTAAAATTATAATATATATATATATTTTTTAATCAATATATTATATATATATATAAAACCACCATCATATTTTTCAAATAATTTTAATTAAGCCCAGTGGAAAGAGAATATATATAAATGTGATTACTATAAAAGTCATAGGAATATATTCCCGAAAAAGGATGGTCATGCTATCGATAAATTTGACCATATTAGTTTATTCTACTGCCTAGAGTTAACCCAGCAAGTATTTTATGAACACTTTTTACTTTCTTTAATGCATTCACTTATTTTATGGGTAGTTCTTAATCTTCCATTTTTCATTCTCAACAATCATAGGAAGAATGGAAGGGACTTCAAACTCATAAAATGATGACTAGTGGCTCACAATTATTTTAGTAGGATTAGACATTGATTGCTTCATCTGCAAATGAATATTGAAATTACTTAAATGAATGTTGTACACCTGCCATGGGATTTTATAATTGGTTCCAAGGTCAACACATCTTTTCAATTTGAAGGTTAATAATCCTAGAGCTGGACATAGAAATATATTACATTTCCTAGAGCTGGAGACATGTGGATTTCCATCACCCACAAAGAAAGGCATTTCAATTTTATTATTATCTTTGTCAAACGATGTGAAGGTACAATGAAGTGGGCTGTGGAGGAGGTGGCAGTCTTTCATTGTCAGGTTAATTTCAATCATTATTACCTTCTCAAACCACCTTTACAATATTTAGATGATTGGTTTAAAGAAATTATATCAAAGGTGTGGGTACAATAAATTCCAAATATCCCCCTAACAAAAAAATAGTGTCATTCCAAATTCTGCTTAGAATCACTATGAGAATAAATTCCCTGGACAAAAGTAATTTCATTCCATCTTCAACTTTGAAGTATGGAGTGATGGAGAGGGTCCATGCTTACATGTCGAATGCTGTCTCCATAGTCACACTACTTTCATAGATTACACAGTATATTCATTTTAATGTGCATAACACCACCTATGAAAACAAATGTATAATTTATTATTTGTTGACAAAAAATTTTCATCTATTATATTAACTTGATGTCTGTGACTTATATCTATTGATTTATACATAAAATAGGTTTATCCACAAAACTGCATTTCATTATCAAAGGAACATAATGGGTGTAACACATATATATTAAACCTGTCAAACAATAAATAAAAGAAAAATTCTTTTATTCACACAAGTTTGATTTCCCATATATATAAAACTTATCTATATATATATATATAATATAAACAACTATACTACTATAAATACAATATTAATAACAAAATATATAAAGGTTATATAATAAAAAACATCATAATTATTTGGAAATGAATCAGTTAATAATAAAATATTTCTTTCTATTATTATTAGTGGGTTTTTACTATAATTATAAGTAAGTTCAATGTTAAAGATGTGTGAATCATATTGTGATATCGAGGTAAGTGAAATGCTATGTGATTAGTTGCTTTCATCACAAAAAGCCTTATAGATGGATCAATTTGAGCTGTGTTTTTAAAATTGAAATGAAATTTATAACGGCAATTTCATAGAAAGTTGGGAATAATATTCAAATTAATAAAATCTCATTAATTTTGATAAATTAACTCATTATTATTAATATTTAGTATTA
>APFE030008467.1:59470-72986 GCA_000404065.3 Pinus taeda | reverse complement strand
TAATTAAATTAAATATTTTGATATTATTAATTATTAAACAGCCGACTTTCACTTTTTTCCTTAAATCAAAACAGCTTTGCTCATAACTATTTATATCTCCCTATCAAGCTCTTTTTCTATCAACACTCAATAGTTGTCTTGATGATGGATCCCTGTTGGGATTTGAAACATTGGCAGAAATAATAGTTTTTACTGTGGGTTCTCCGGTTTCTAATAAAAAAGCTGGGAATAAATGGTTTTTGTTTTTTAATAATTAAACACATTTTTTTAACTAAATAATTATGGTTATTAATCATTTTGCTACAAATATTGTATTAATGAAAAACTTATATCTAATTTATGTTAATATAGTTGGGAGTTTGATTTGAAAAAACATTTGTATTTTGTATTTAATTTATTTTGAAATTAATGATATATATTATTTTCCTTAGTAATTTGTGATCTTTAATCAACTTAATATAATAATTTAATATGAATTTTGACTTAAATAAACATTTTAGCAATCTCACAAATGAATAACCTCTTTGATGTTTAAAATAGAATTGACATTTAAAAGATGTTAATAACCAAAAAAATGTTTTAAAAAAATTACTTATTTTGTAAATAAGTGTTTTCTAAGTAAACATGAGGGTGATATGTAACTTTATTAATACTTAAGTAAACATAAGGGTGATATGTAACTACATTAATACTCAAATTGAGGTTGAGAAATAGTATATAAAAACTATATATAAAACAATTGGAAGTATTCAAATTTCTTATTAAAGAAAGAGTCTTTCTCTCTCTATATATAAAGAAATTACAAGTATATCAATTTCTTATTAAGTGGAGAGGTACTTCTTACAGTCTACTCTGAGGAGGATGTGTAATTCTTTGCATATGAGAAGCCATTATAACACTACATTCAATTAAATATTAATACATTACCTATGTGAATTGAAATTCGCTAAAGAGAATACCAATTATTCCTCCTAATCACGTTACATAGATAACTAGCTTAGATTCATCTTGATCAAATCTTGTAATGTATAAATGTCTGTGTAAAAAACAAAATTTAAATAAAGGTTAACATCTAAAAGAATTTGACCACTCTCAATACATAACAAATATGAAATTGAAATAAATTTATGTTAATTTCTTATTTAAAAATTATAATATCTTATAATGTTTAATTCATTATATATAATAGTAGTCAAGGCTCACTAGCACATTGGGTTGAGGATGACTTTCATCAACAAGGCAACCTAGATGAAACCTCACGGGGGTTGTTGTGCCCTGTGATAAAGGGATGAGACACGCTGAAAAATCCAGTCAACTTAAAGCCAGTGTGACCTGGATCACACATGATCCCCAGATGTCTTTGATGGCTTAGATGCCTCTAAATCCTGCCTCCTCAAACCATATATCAAACTTAGAAAATCACAAACAACTTGAGAAATACATTTTTTTCATTATATATAATAATATAATAAAAACAACTAAAAATCTTATCATAAAATTCATAATATATATTATTTCTAATTAAAAAAATTTAAACTCTTAAATCTTTAATCTATTATAAAACAAAAATGCTTTAGTTTTCATACCATTTTATTACAATTTCATTATATTTAATTCCACTCCAAACCTAAATTCTTCCTATCTCTTCGTTTAAACAAAAAAAAAATAAAAGAAATTATGAATAAAAAAATAAAAAGCACACCACTCCATATCTTTTTTTAATATTTAATTCCATAAAAAAAACCTAAAGCCTTCCTACTTTTTAAAAACTTTATGAAGCTGAAGAATCTTTTAATAAAAATCACATCATTCTAATAAAAAGCACACCATTTCAAATCAAATTTGTTTTGATACTATGCTTCTTCTCAATCTTAAATATTAAAAAAAATTATTTTTTCACATGTTCAATTTTTCAATTTTGTTTGATGGTATATTAGTTTGTCTTTAACCAAAAAATTATGTCTCTAGTTTAATATTGGGAAATCAATTTTTGTTATTTTTAATATTATTTAAATCTATTTATTTGTAAGGTAATTAGTTAAAGTCTTATTATAGGTTGTTTAGTAACTTCCATTTATATTAGTTACTATTTTTTATATTTTTGTTTTATTTCTTTTTTGTTTAATTTTTAATTTTGTGATTTTTTTTTTTATTGGATGTGACTTTTATTTTTTTCTTCATATTTTCAATTTAAGATTGGTTATTGTTATATTAAAAACCATATTTTAATAAATTGAATTATAAAAAAATATATATAATAAAAAATAAAACACATAAATATATATCAAAAATACACACACATGTTAAAGTGTATATAAGTTAATATAAAAAATATTAGTTAATAGCATTTCTTAATTTTTGACGATGACATTTAACGATAGAGTATTTAATTAGTTGTTTTCTTTTTGTTATGAAATTTTTATGTCTATTGTTTTTTAGTTTAATTAAGATATATTTAAACTAAGCGGACTATGTAGTCTTTGTTTTAATAATAATTTTAACATTACAATTTATTTTTTTAATTAAATTCTCTCCCTCTCACTCACATAAGACCACTCTAAATCTTTCTTTTTAAGACATTTTATTTCTCACTTGTGTCGGCGGTCAACAACTCACTAGTAATCATCTAAGAACTGATGAATCTCCAACAGGTCATTCAGGCATATTCTTTGGTCTAAATCCTGTTTGAGTTATTGAACTCCCATGTCCATGGCCGAGATGACATTATTATCTCACATTTTCACTTGGCCGATCATTTCACTTATCTAGTTATACCATTTATACTTTGTTGAAATGGCATAAGTGAAATGATCGACCAAGTGAAAGTGAAAGTGATTAGCCATACTCAACCACTTACGCCATTTCAACAAAGTTGGAGAATGTTATCATTTGCTTGCTTTGAACGAATTGAGTAGTCTTGCTGAGATATGTTACTAGTTCGCTAGAGGAGGCCATAGATTTTGTTGGGACTTTGTCCATATGAAGAAGTGTTGTAACCCGTTTGACGTGTATAGGAATTTGAGTTATAGTGCGCGTCGAGCCAAAAGGGGATAACTGGCGACTAATAGAATATATAGAAATACTAACAACATAATAAACATCATAATTCGTAGATTGTTAGATTAGAGATCAAGGATCCTCAAATTAGAGCTCATCAATACTCAAATAAGGACTCACTCCTCACATGATAAAATAATTCCTCACTCAACCAATAAACAAACGGGAAGTCTACAATAAATACCACACCACGACCCATGCATGAAGTAATGCAATCCAAAGCGGCCAAACTAGCCAAACGAGAACGTAATCCAAGTGGGCGAACCAAATGAGGAAGTAATAACAATCCAAGCAGGTGAACCACGAAAGGAGGCAAGACCTGCAACTAACCCAAGGGACAACATCCAAGTGGGCGAACCAAATAAGGAAGTAATAACAATCCAAGCGGGTGAACCACGAAAGGAGGCATGAGGCAAGACATGCAACTAACCCAACATACAACATCAATCCAACCAAGGATATAAATAAATAGTATAGATGGGCAGATATAATTGTAATGACTTGCAACCTCGTGTACCCTCGTTCAACAATATGTGTGAGATATAAAATAACTTGACTCTCTCATGTGCCCAAATAAATTTAAATCTTTGAAATGTAATAATCTAAAATTAAATTAAATCTATAGTAATACCACCATTTGTGATCCAATTTCATTTATGTTGTGGTGTTAACACTTTAGATGCGAATTTAGAGTGAACCCCATGACAATGACCAACGTAGACTTATATAACTTTCGCACAAAGTTATGCAAGTTCACAAGATTCCACCACTACCTAAGAAATACAGCTAAAGAATTCCATAGGTTGCCTCCTTCACTCTTTTGAGTTCAAGATGACTTCGCAGTGAGAAATGTTTTGAGAAACAAGTTGATAAGGAAGATGATGTGATAATAGGGTGAGAAGAGGAGAGGGGCACAACAATTGGGGAAATAAGTTGAAAATCATGTTACCAACCACAAATAAATATCCCTTGACATAACGTTGCAAACTGCCTGGAATTTAATGTACCATGGGTTTTATTGAGCTATATCACATGAGGAATTTGTATATCTTATTAACAAAGTTGTATTCACTAAGTTCACTTGGTAAAAGTACATCACGTTACCTATAATTTAATGTGTCATATGATGCATGTTTAATTTATCTTCCCTTTAACTTAAGATACAATTACATTTCATTTAGCTTGCCATAATATGCTGGTCATAATTGTATGACTTAGTTAGCATTTATTATAAAAGCATAGACATGAAGTTTATAAATATAGATAAATGCCAAAAAAGGTTAGATGGGAAACAAGACTTGACCTCACTCCAAATCACATTTATCACCTTGAATATTTTTTTGCTTCCTCTTGGTGTAGTAACTGTACCCTTTTTCAACATAAAAGATTATCTATTTAAACAAAGCATGTTGCGCAATACCCATGGATGTGAATTTTGAATTCAAATCACATTTTGGTGTTTTTCAATTCCTTTGCTTACAATTTCTTTGGTTTTATCAACAGTATCAACATTATTGTTGTCCCTATAAAGAGATGAATAGAGCTTACAATTTGACCAAATCTACGATTGGTTTATTCATAATTCATTCTTTTTGTGGCATGGACTTTTGCCACTGCTATGGCCCTTGTTTACTACTGAACCATCTAGATAATTAAGAGAAAGTAGGTCCAATAACACTATTAAACCATAACATATAGATAATTAAGAGAAAATAAAATCTAAAAACTCCTTCCAGAAAAATCTTAATAAGGTTGAACGTCAACAAAGTGCATATAAACCTTCAAAGTTGAAATAATCAATTACTGAGCAAACACTTGATGAAAAATGTAGACTGTAGAACCCCAAAATGATATGAATAAGATGTAAATAAATATACTTACGTTTTCTTCAATACATATATAGGAGTACAAGTGTAAATGTACTTATTAGTGGTGACTATCCACCAAAATTTATGCAAGTCCATGTTTTTGAGCAAGCACTTGAGCTATCCACTTTACATCTCAATTTATTAGTTACTACGAAAGTAAGGCTATATGATTCAATTTTCTTATTAACCACTATTAATTTAACATTAATCACTGTAGGTTATAATGTTTTATGCAATTTTTTCTAGAGTATAATTTCCAACTTGAGTGGTAGACACTGAGCTACTTGCAACACTTATTTTAAATGTTTTTTTAATTTTGCATTCAATACATTTACAAATAATCAAAATTTAACCTCTTCCTCTTTGATGCTCCCTTCCCCTATTTTGGAGATACGCTAGTATATAATACCTTTTGACCTTCGTCTTTCTCTTTATCCCAATCATTGATTTATGCGACTATTTTTGTGGTGCAATTTCTATAATCGTTGGAGTTTCCGCGATTCCCTATTACTTTTGATTAACATGTGAAACCAAAATCCTCTTTCGCTTAATAAAGAGTTTTACCTAAAATGTTAAGCTTTGTTAATGGTTTTGGCTATTGGAGACTTGAATTTTTTCACGACATTTGACATTTTCATTTTATTATGGGAGAGATATTGTAGCATTTGTAGAATGAAACATTAAATAAAACAAATAATAGTAATAAGACATAATGTTGACTCAATTAAAATAGTAATAAAAAGTAAAAAATAATAAATTGGTTTAACTCATTTTGTTATATTGTAAATTGGTTCAATTCATTTTTTTATATTGTATTTTTTTTTGTTTCTTTTGTATCTAAAGGAATGGGCAAGTGGGTTGGTCTTGTACTCGTGTGACACGGGTCGATTCCAATCGCTAACATCATAACTTCTAGGTGTCTATGCATGCCCCTTTCGTAGGCACAAGTGAATTAATAAGATTTTAACCTTGAACCTCCTTGCACATAACACTTAATTCTCACAACCATCACCAATTGAGCTGTCCCGTGGGCTAATTTTGATATTATTAATAAAATTACAAACATTTTTGAGGAAAAAATCATAATATGCATATCACATTAAAATAAATCGTAATAATAGTGATTCATATTGGTAACCATGAAATTGCAAAGAATATTATTAATAAACACATAAAACTTAATAAATTTAATTAATAAACATATAACTAAAAATAAAAATATTTCTAAATAGGCATAGTCTAACTAATAGAGGAAATGACTAGAATCCGACAATACAATTTATAACAACATTGTGATTTCTTGTTATTTAAAATACACTTTTGAATGCATAAATGGGTTCAACATCCCAAATTTCTTTGCAAATTAAAACAACTTAAACTTATGATTTTCAAAAATATGTACCATATTTTGAACAAAAATGACTAGGAAAAATGCTCGGAAAATAACTGTTTCATCTATTAGTTAGACTTTGTGTTTCTAAATATAATAATGTGATATATATATCTTTTTATGCGTTTTCTCAACCAACCAAATTTTGGTGGGTTTTCACCACTCATAAATATCTTTTGAGCTACCCAATTTCCAACGCTCCCTCTTATCGAGGAAGGTATTTCCATATATAATATATATTTGTATATATATATATATATATTATATGATATTATATTATTATAGATATATATATATGCGTTTTCCCAACCAACTAAATTTTGGTGGGTTTTCACCACTCAAAAATATCTTCCGAGCTACCCAATTTCCAACACTCCCTCTTAGTGAGGAAGGTATTTCCATCACACTATGAAATATCTAGCTCCATTACTTTCCTTGCATACCCATGACTGTCCTCTCATGAGTCATGAGTTCCCTTTGCATGGCCATGTCTATCCTCTCATGTGGCACATCTTGTTGTGTACTAGGATTAGAATTATCTTGAATGATGCATGACTATCCTCGCATGAAAGATGAATTTTCCTTGCACCACCACGTGTTTTCTCACATTCATGATTGTCCCTGCATGGGCAGAAAACTCTCCCTCTCTCTTGAACCTGAAGATTTAAACTTCCATTAGGAAGCTGGCGTTCCTTTGTAGTCTCCCTCTAAAGATAAAATCCTTCTGAGCCTACACAACCTCCATTGGATCACTTTGTTTTCCCTCTTGGAAAGTGCTGCTACTAAACTTGTGTTTTTCCAAAGTCAATCTTGAGCTGCAGTTGAACACTAGGTCTAATCCACTCTAGACCACCACAACTCAACTTTGCATGAGTCCTCATCCTCTAGGGTCAAATACCTCATGTGGACATGGATCCCTTTCTAGATGTGCAACTCCACAACCCAATGAAGATATTATCTTTCCATCAACCTGTGATCTACACGAAGCTACCTTGTCTAAGCAAAAACACCTTCTCTATTGAACCTCTTACTCCATGTCTAGGCAACACTACTGCTCTCTGCAATATCTCCCTCTTAAATTTCTTCCTGCACACACCTTAATCCACGTGCTCTTCAAAGTAGCTTTGATACCATGTTGAAATTTCCATGCGATCTGGTATCTGCCCTAGCTAGGAACACAACACACTAGAGAAGCCTAATACAAAAGCACTTTGCACAACATAAAATATAACAACAATGAAATCAATTAAGTACACTAATTTATATGCCTCAAATCTCGAACTTTATTAGTCCATTAATGAAGAATCATTAGGGCTCTCGTACCAAGGATCACAACCCTTAACAACTATGATACAACTAGTATACATAGTATACAATTAGGGCTTGAGATCTATTCCATCAGATCTACAATGCACCCAACGAAATACATAGACAATTCTTGACTTACTTGTTGAAGGTAGTCCTTTGTCCTTAGTCCTTTTATTCACCTTGTACACTTCTCTTCTGGCTATCCAACAAAATACATAGACAATTCTTGACTTACTTGTTGAAGGCAGTCCTTCGTCCTCAGTCCTTTTATTCATCTTGTTCACTTCTCTTCTGGCTATCCTTTGCCTCCAAGATCACGCAGAGAACAACTCTTTTTGTCCTCTATGTACATGTTGCTATAGACTCTCGATATGTTAGATATGCTTCTTTAGACCACAAATCTAACTTTATTCTTGTAGATTTGACCCTCCATCACTCAGATATGACTTTATTCTTGTAGATATGACCTTCCAACACTCATATTTGACTTTCTTGTTGCATATCTAACCTTCCAACACTAAAATCCAACTTTCTTATTGCATATATGACCTTCCAACACTCATATTTGACTTTCTTCTTACAGATCCGACCTTCCAGCACTACATCTAGATCCTCTTAGTCGACTCCTTCTCCCTTTTGGGAATGACCCCTTTAGCTGACCAGATCATGGAGAAACTTGCCTCCTTGCTACTACAACTCCTCTAAGGTAGATCTATGCCTAGGACCTTTAGCCTCCCTCTCTCCACAAGTGAAAGTCCTTCTCCACTTATGTGTCTAGGCCTCTCCGTTGGCCTCTTATTTATACTTTTGTGTGAACGATCTTGGGGGTTTTCCTTGTCCATCAAGAAGACTCAACAATAACTTAATTAAACAAATAATTCACTTGGGTCTCAAGCCTACAACTTTGGGTCAAAATCCCAACCACTTGGGTACTTTTCCCAACCAACTAACTTTTGGTGGGTTTTCACCACTTAGAAATGTCTCTTGAGCTACCCAATTTCTAACACCCCAATCCTTTGATAAGGTGGGATGGCAATAAATCCCCCCAATCTCGAAAAGCACCCTATCTAGGTTATTTAAAAATCAGAAAAATATGTTAACATGTTTTAAATATATAATTATACTGATTTTTTTTTACAAAACATTACATTTATGAATACATATCATATTGGTCAAATGGGTTGGATATAATGTTGGAAAGAAATGAGTTCTTAACTATTAAGCAATGTTCAATTCTCACGAGAACCTAGCCTGAAGCCATATTGACACCTTAAAGTAGTGTCCAATATGTGTTTACAACCAAAGAAATGATGTAAATGGTAGAAATTTAATGACTTAGATGATGGTAGAATTTTAATGACTTAGACGTATTAGTTATGTACATTTCTTTTATACAACTTATTTATTAAACTAGTTTAAATTTATTTTAAACTTAGACTTATCAAGTATTGAGATGGATCATTTTTTTAATCATTTAATTTTATGCTATTTTTTCCTCCAAAAATAATAATTTTCATTAAGAAGATTGAAAATTACATTTAACAGATGGTCGCTGACATATTTCTTCAACACAAAGACACATATACATGTCATATCAGATACAACCTCCTTTCCTCCTAGAGAGATGATCTCATATAAACATAAAGTCCCAAAAAGTGCTAAGTAAAGAAATATGCGGTCTTCAATCCTATGCATGCTCATTTAATTTCATGTTATATACTAATTCATTTATATTTAAAAAAATATACCTCAACCAATTTGATCCCTCTTTGTAGTTATTGATTTGGGTTCAAGATGAATTTATATTGCTTTGATTTTTTAAAATTTCATTACATGCATTATATGTATGTGACTATTTATTTTTTAGGAAATGATATTAATGGTAAAACACTGATGACTTAAATGATAGTAGAGCTTTGATGATTTATATGTGTAGTTATATATATTTATTTTATACAACATATTTATTAAACTAATTTAAATTTATTTTAAACTTAGATTTATCAAGTGTTCAGATGGATCAATTTTTTTAATGTGTAATTGTTTTAATAATTTAATTTCATGTTATATATTAATTCCTTTATATTTAAGAAATTTATACTTCAATAAATTTGATCCCTTTTTGTACTCCCAACTTTCTTGGCTTGTTAAGTCCACAAAAATATAGTGATCTATGAGCACTTCTTTCTCTTCTTTTTGATCATAGAAATATAATATTAAAGAGTTTCAATTAATCTCTTGCTTTCCTAAGGTCTGATAAACCACATTGGTCTTAGTGGATATTAACCATCATCATCATTGATTTGGGTTTAAGAAGGATTTAGACTAGTTTAGTTTTTTTAAATGTTATTACATGCATTGTATGTATGTAACTATTTATTTTTTAGAAAATGATATTAATGGTAGAACAATGCTTAATTAAATGATAATAGAGCTTTGATGACTTAGATGTGTAGGTTATATATATTTATTTTAGACAACTTATTTATAACTTAAATTAATTTATTTTAAACTCAAATTTATCAAGTATCCAAATGGATCAATTTTTTATGTATAAAATTTTAAGTCATTTACATATTAAAAAATTTGATCCTTCTTTATACTTCAATATTTTTGGCTTCACTTATATTGTCATCTCACCTGTATCACAAGCATATAATTTCCATGAGATTAATCATAATAATTGAGACGAGAGGCTCATTCTACAACCCAATATGATGGAGATGTGTAATTCTATCCATTCTCGACTTGGAGATGACACATGTCCTTTTTAAAATAAAAATAAAAACAAAAATACAATATTCTTTAAATTAAAAAATTGTTGCGTATGAAAAAAAAGCAAAAATGAATATATGTTTGATTTGTTTAATTAAAAGTATTCTAAAATATCAATAATCCAACTCCTAGTGTCCATACTAAGGAGAAGTGGTAAACATATTTCACTCTCACTCTCAACCATAAATAAAATATTTCGATGTCCATTTGAAATAACATAACCATATGTCAAATTTATAAAGAAAAATAAAGTATATATTATATATTTATTTTATTTTAATTTTATAGTGATTAAAACAATTTTAAGCAACGCCTCACTATGTAAGCTTCAAGTAAATTGTTAAAGAACTTGAATCCATTTACATCAAATGCAACTTGAAAAAAACAAATTTTTTATATTAGATGGTTAATGGGATTCAATGTCTTTAAAATTATTACTTGAGCTTTACATGTGGGTATGCTTAAAATGTTTTTAAATCATATATAAAATAAAATTATATATATATATTTTATATTATATATAATATATATATAATATATATAATATATTGTATTGTTAGAGGTTCACCTCAAGATATTTGATTCTTCTTAGATCTTGCTAGATTTGTGGTCAAGATGGATCTATACTGGGTTAAATAAAATATTTTTCATTTTCATTTTCTTTTCCAAACCTCATCATATATGAATCATATTTCATAAATATGAGAATCTTCTCATGATGTTTGACTCTTGCATATGGTAGTACTCAACCTTCATTATCATAAATACGCCCATTTCAACTGCAATCTATACTTTCAACAAGCAAAATAGTGGTAAGCGTTCATAAATACAATATTTTCATTGAAAGATTTATAACATCCATGAAGTTATCTTAGAGTTATTATATACATAATTCAATCTCTTTCAATTGATTTAAAAATAAATTGAAACAAGGCTATCATAGCATTATTTATTGCATCACAATCATTCTAAGCATTCCACAATGCATTCAAACATTTATTCCAACAACCAAAGGGTCAAATTAAAATATACATATCTCTAAACTTATAAGTAATTAGCTTCCACATTGCTTTGCAGGATGAGGGATTCATGTCACTCATTCAACTACTAAAAAATTCCTCAAAATTAGTATTTTTTTTAGAAGGAATGATAATGGATTTTATTAGAAATAAAAGTTGGGATCTATCCCAAAATTGATACAATTCTTCAAGATTACCATTGATCCTTAATGCATTGAGCACATAGGCTCAATCAATTCTCTCAAATGGTTACCCAAAAAAACAAATATTTCATTCCCATTCAAACTAAAAATTTTCTAGAATACCCTGAAGATCAAGATACATTTACATTCCATTTTCATATTAACCAAAGGGGTTTAGCATATTGTGACCAAACTAATTCATCTTCTTTTTTGGACCCCATTTAGAGGGGACTCCTTCCTTCTGATCTTACAACTCCTTTGACTCTTTTGGAATTTAAGATCTCGCTAATAATTGACTGATTACCCAACTTTTTTTGTTTTGCTTCTTGTTCTCAAATTGGTTTTTTTGGAGGGCGTTCTTTTGTTAGGCCCTTATACTACTAGTGTAACCCCTTGTTGTTATTAGTACAACTCCTTATTATATTGATGTACCCATGTAGTTCCCATATTGTTACTATTGTGCCCCATAAAAACCCACCATTGTTATTATTGTGCCCTTACATTATTATTGTTATGTATGCTCTAATTATATTATGACCCCTTAGACTCCTATATATAGAAAGGAGGTCTTTTCATTGTTTCATCCAAAAATTGTTCATTTATGTAACGTAAAGGAGGTTGCCCCCTTGAAGAGGATGAATTATAAGGCGTTGATCTATCTTTTCTATATTTTCTTGAGCTAGTTTCATAACATTTGGTATCAGAGCTTTGGATTCTAGGGTTTCGCTGCTCCAAACAGGTCATCGTGGCATTTTCGCTATAACTTTTTTTCTGCGACGTTTCAGAAGCTAAAAAAAATCTCATTTGAGAATACATCGTGCTGAATCTTGGGTCCGAATTTCAGAGCTTTTTGCGCTATATTTGTGGAGATATGATTTGAGGAAGTTGGTATTTTTGCAAACTCCTGAATTACATTCCAAACAGGTGAATGGGGAAAAGTGTCATAACTTTCTCTCTGAGCATCAGATTTAAATTTAGTAAGAAGGTATAGAAATAGGACAGATGGTAGTTTCTTGTAGATATTTTTCAGAGCCAAAGGTCGAAACAGTGACTCATGACACGTCGTACAAGTTTGCTCTACTGAACTAGTCTATAATCAGGTCACTGTGGGATATTTCGCATAACTCTTTCTTGGAGAATCCAATTTGGATAAGACTGATGGCATTGGAAAGAGGACGCAGAGGGCTACTACAGGTTGTAATTTCAGAACTTAAATATCTGAAAGTACAGAGTTACAGCCGTTTCAAGATCAAGCTCCTAAAATCAAGAAAAATCAAGATGAGGAAGTTTGATGGCAAGGATCCGGGAAATTGGATACTTCAAATGGAGCAATATTTTGATCTACATGGTGTACCACTGTTACAAAAGGTATGTATTGCATCTTCATATTTAGAACTGGATCAATTTTTATGGTATGAAGGGCTTTGTTGTCGTAAACAACTTGTTACGTGGTCAATTTTCACGGAGGAAATGATAGCACATTATGAGGATACAAAGAGCAACACCTTCTTTAGAGCAACACCACAACAATTGGAAAGAGTAAAAGAGCTTTGTGACATAGTGGAAAGTAAAATTATGGCAACAAGGAAGTCTATCCCTCACAACTATAAAGATGGAAGTGTTGTTTCTCCTAGCCTTCTAGAACCTACAAGGGTTACACCACAACAATTGGAAGAAAAAAGAGAAAAAGGGCTCTATTACAATTTTGATAGAAAATGCACTAAAGGTCATCAATGCGCTGAGAAGAAATTATTCTACATAGATTGTGAAGAGGAAGAAGAAAAGGAGCAAGAAAGGTCAAAGGAAGAGGATATACTCCAGGAACAAAGCCTAGAGAAAGAAGAAATGAATTAGACCATATCCTGTAAAGCATTGGCAAGAATTACCACTCCTCAAACTCTCAAGATAGAAGGACAT
>APFE030008467.1:0-55845 GCA_000404065.3 Pinus taeda | reverse complement strand
ATTTTCGGAGATATGATCTAAGGAAGTTGGTATTTTTGCAAACTCCTTAATTACATTCCAAACAAGTGGCCTGGGGAAAATCATCATAACTTTCTCTCTGAGCATCAAATTTAAATTTCGTAAGAAGGTACAAAAAGAGGACGGATTGTGGTTTCTTGTATATATTTTTCATAGAAAAAGGTCAAAACAGTGACACGTGGCACGTCATACAATTTCGCTCTACTGAACTAGTCTATAATCAGGTCACTATGGGAGATTTGGCATAACTCTTCCTTGGAAAATCCAATTTGGATCAGACTGGTGGCATTGGAAAGAGGACGCTGAGGGCTATTACAGATCACAATTTCAGAACTTAAATATCCGAAAGAACAGAGTTGCAGTCGTTTCAAGATCGAGCTCTTAAAATCAAGAAAAAGCAAGATGAGGAAGTTTGATGGGAAGGATCCGGTAAATTGGATACTTCAAATGGAGCAATATTTTGATCTATATGGTGTAACACTGTTACAAAATGTATGTATTACATCTTCATATTTAGAACTGGATAAATTTTTATGGTATAAAGGGCTTTGTTCTCGTAAACAACTTGTTACATGGTCAATTTTCACGGAGGAAATGATAGCACATTATGAGGATACAAAGAGAAACACCTTCTTTAGAGCAACACCACAACAATTGGAAAGGGTAAAATGGCTTTGTTACAATTGTGATAGCAAATGCACTAAAGGTAATAAGTGTGTTAAGAAGAAATTATTTTACATAGAGTATGAAGAGGAGGAAGAAAAGGATCAAGAAACATCAAAAGAAGAGGATATACGCCAGGATCCAACCCCAGAGAAAGAAGAAATGAATACAACAATATCTTGTAATTCATTGGTCGGAATTACCACTCCTCAAACTATCAAGAGAGAAGGACATATCAAGAAAACAAATGTTCAAGAAGTGAAAGATCGCATCAAGCATCAAGAAATGAATCCGACCATATCTTGTAAAGGATTGGAAGAAATTACCACTCCTCAAACTCTAAATATAGAAGGACATATCAAAAAGAAAAAGGTTCAAGTAGTGAAAGATCACATCGAGCATCAACAACAAGTTCTCCAACTTTTAAAGGATAACACCAATTTGGTACAAAATCTAATGAAACAACATGTAGATCAACATCATCGTGAAAAATGTTTTGATGTAGGTGATTGGGTATTTTTACTGCTACATCTCAGGCAAGCTATTTATGAGAAGGAAATGTTGGCAATACTACATGCACTTAAGAAATGGCAACCTTACTGAATGGGAAGACACTTCAAGGTAAAAATGGATCATGATAGTCTTAAATAATTTTTAGAACAACTATTATTTTTAGAAGAACAGAAAAAATGTGTCACAAATATGTTGGGTTATTACTTTGACATCATCTATAGAAAATGGAAGCAAAATTTTGTTGTAGATGCACTCTCAAGAAAGCATGAGGATGTGGAAGCATAGTTTTGTGCTATTTATATTATCTAACTAGATTGGATAAATGAAGAAAGGGATGAATGGAAGAAGGACGAAGAAGTATGGCCACTTGTTCAAAAGTTGCAAAAGATCCCAATTCAAACAATATTACCAGAAATTGAAGAGGAAGGAAAAATCATATTAGAACCTGGAGTAGTCACAGAAACAAGAACCCGACAACTAAAAAATTGATCAATTTCAGAGTATCTCATCAAGTGGAAGAACTTACCCACTGAAGATTCCACATGGGAGGACAAGAATTTTATACAAAAGCATCAAGAACTACTCAAGTGTTGAAGACAACACTTTTTGACGGAGAGGGGCATGTTAGGCCCCTATACTACTAGTGTAACCCCTTATTGTTATTAGTACAACAACCCCCTTATTATATTGATGTACCCATGTAGTGTCCATATTGTTACTATTGTGCCATATAGAAGCTCACTATTGTTATTATTGTGCCCTTACATTATTATTGTTATGTCGGCTCTGATGATATTATAACCCCTTAGACTCCTACATATAGAAAGGAGGTCATTTCATTTGTATCATCCAAGAATTGTTCATTTATGTAATGTAAAGGAGGTTTCCCCATCGAAGATGATGAATTCTAAGGCGTTGATCTATCTTTTCTATCTTTTTGTGAGCTGGTTTCATAACAGCCTTGGTTATTAACACCAAGTTGTTTTTTCTCCTTATGCCTTGTCCTAGTAAGGAGCCTCATCTTTGTCCCTGTAATTGGGATCTTCACATCTCCAACAATAATCATACTATGTGAAGATGAAACCAAAAGGAAATCAACATCGTTTACCTCCTCTGTCGATTTGGAAAGAACTAATGAGGGCTTCTCATCATCTATTTTTGGTGGTTTGCTAGTTGTCTCGGTGCATTCCCTAACTTCCTTTCTGACATACCCAAGTCCTCCCTGATAGGGTAATTCTTCTACTTTGATGGGGTTGACAATGCCTTGGCCATTAACACCCAATCCTTTCCCTTCATACCCCATTTTCTTCAATAGTTTGGAGCCAATTCTTGTGGTATGATTTTCGAAAATAGCGAAATCATCATCATGACACATACATGAATTCAGAGAACTACTTTTTACCTCACATGGGTCATGCTGCAGCTTTTCCAAGGCCTCATCCTTAACTTGCAACTATCACAGCAAATTTTATTTCTCGTCTTTCTCTTCATGTAGAAGCGTCTTCAATTTAACGTTCTCTATTTGAAGATTCTATTTATTTTGCTTCAGTTCTTCTAAGGCCTCTTTCGTGGCTTGCAACTGAAACTACAATCACTCCTTTTCCTTTGTCTCTGTTTGTAGAGTTTCATACATTATTTCCACCCTTAGGGAAATTTTGAGCATCGTCTCGTACATCGCTTTTTTGTCCATTGTAGCTACATATTACATTGTTTACACTTGCAATTCACATCCACGCAAAGACCGTTCTAATACCACTTGACCTAGGTCTGGTTGTGGCAAAGGACCCTTTCAAGACATTTTAATTTTGTGATGTGTTAAAATGTATTTTTAAAAGAACATAAATGAATACATCTACATGTTGTAAAGAAGAGGAACATGACAATCATCAACACATGAAGACATAAGTCGTTGATAAAGGAGTTCGTCCAGGAGGGACTACATCTCTAGGCCCCGATGTTAAGATCATGTAGGCCACTGCATTAAGTGCTTTCAATAGTGATGATGTACATAAGAGATGATGTCGCTATCATACAAGGAAAATGCCCTCACGCAGGAGTGGCTCCAAGAGATGTTCTGCGACAGGAACTCTAATTTTAAAGGACTCCTATTAGTATGGTGTAAACTCATGCATGATGATAAAGAACATCTTGCCAACATGGCATAAAATGGATCTCAATGCAATCATGCATGGAGACACATGAGTATCCCATCAACATACAACAAAGGGATCTGAAATAAAACATGACAAATCATGACAACAAGTACATCTCACAAATTGTTTCACATCACATCAAGGAGGAATCATGAAACAAGTAAGAAAACAAGATCTCACATCTAACATCAAACTGGGATCTGTGCAGCGCAATGCATAGCAAAAGAAGTACATGAACATATTACATGTACCTCACATCTAGGGGCCATCTGAAGAAAAGGATGTCAAGCTACTAAATCTGTTCAGACCATTGATCTCATGACGTCAAATAGCATGGAATGGTTGTTTGAACATGAATGCTGACACCTACACTCCACTTTGGAAAGTGGCCAAAAAATGAAATGAGCAAATGGAAAATCTGAACACACCATAAGGTTTATGGCATCGAATAGTGTAAAATTGACTATCAAATTTATGAATTCTAAGAAAGTGGAAATCTGGGGCTTAAGGAATCTTTTAGATTCCCCCTAGATTCCTCAAAGATTCCCTCCTCCAGGTCCTCTCCAAATTGGGTGCTCAGATCAGGAAACTAATTGCACCATCGGGTTTGTGTCACTAAGAGATATAAGATCGACATAAAGTTTTTCCAATTTGGACACTACGAAAATTTCACCCTCTTGGAAATTTTGTTCAATCATGGTTCCACCTACAAATAAATTAATTTAAAAAAAATTGCCTCAAATTCCATGCCCGCTCCTAGTTCCTCCATTTTTCCCTTGGGCGCACTATGCAAATGAGGTTTATATAAATTATCCGGCAGATTTACCAACGAAGTAGTTTGGTGTAATGGTAAATAAGGAAATTTGTTGAGGAGTGGTTAGGGGATCAAATCCCACCCCTCCCGAATTAAAATATATTATTTTTTTATTAGGTGGGGTCAGGTCTGCATTGGGTGGCTTGCCCCTTAACTCTCACAACCATAGGCGTATAAGGTTGGCACATTAAATGTTTTGTTGGCGTGTTATACTATTGTGTTCTACCATGGATTTCATGGGTTGGCGCATTTATTTGGCACAAGGAGGTGGTACATATCCCATGGGACCGCCTGGTGGGGGCTGGCTAACGTGGGCTGGGTGGGTTCAATCCCCATTGGCCTCACATAAAATGACAATGTGTTATGTGGTATGGTTTCAGGGGCGTGGGTTGGGTCCACCAGAGGTGGCCCGTGCCCACCCCAATATTAAGTTATATTGTTGTTAATGGTGTGGTTTGGTGCGGTTGGGCTAGTTGGGGTCATGGCCCATTGGCCCTTTAAATATTTTTTTTTTTTGTGATATGGTTTTTGAGGTGGCAGGGTTGGTGGCCTGCGACCACATTTATATATTTTTTAATATTTATTTAAAATAGGGCCTTTTTAAAATTTTGTCTAACATAAGGGTTATTAGACAAATTAAAGAGGCAACAATTTCGCCCACTTCGGGAGCCAGATTCCATGCTCGGGACTTGGTCAATTTGTAGGACACTTAAACCTGACCCACAACCCATTTTTGACCAGAACTTTGACTGGCTCGTTCTCCCTTATACGAGCTCGGATTGGAGAACTATTTGCACCACTGCGATTAAGACGACGAAATCTATGCTCTGGTCCTAGTTCAAAAACATTATGATCACTTTGATTTTCGAGCTTCCATAAGCCCTCTTTGTCCTGTGTGTCTCTAGAGCCACCTGGATCACACACGCTCTCACACCAAGGGAAAGCGAGTGTCTAGGGACTTTTTTCCTCAAACCTCTATCCGAGACTTGGATATTTCTACCACTTTTTCAATCCTAGAGCCCAGGTCACTTCCTAGAACTCAATGACACCTTCATAAATGCAATTTCACAGTGGAACAAAGATACATTTACAAAAACATGAACAAGGACTAGACTACACCTCTACTAGCCATGACAGGCATTTCTTCAAACATGTCACAAATATGTAACCTACATGTTTAAACAACATATATGAGCATAGGGGTCTCATACTTATCTGAAAATGACTAAGAAGCATTGATGCCTCAACACATTAGCTCCAATTTCATTTATTATTCCATAGATACATTATTCATTCATTTACAAGTAAAAGCATGATGAGAGACATACATAGCCACTTTCATAATACATATTCATAACCAGCATAATAATAACATAAATACCATAGAAACAATAACCATATAATCCACATATAAACTAGTACATTACTCATGAAATAACAAGGACAAATAACCTCATATTAATGATGCAAAGGCCAACAGGGTGTGGGACTTCCATCATCTAACTGACCGTAGACATGGATGTGCCAAATATCTCTTGATATAGTCACCCCCATTCCATATTCCAAGCATGAATGTGGGATCTCATAAAACACATCAATCAAAACCATCCAGGGATTCTAGAGGCCAAACCACTGATATTTATGACTAGTAATTACTAAGGGGTGGATGGGTGAATCAGTAATTCAAATTCTTTACTTTTGCTCAACTTAATTTTTTCTCTTATGAATCTAAAGGTTTATGTTTGTGTTTAATTGTTATGGAATTTCTTTTGCAGGTGTCGAAGAGATAAATTTACAAATTTATTTATCAAGAATTCAAAACATTATCATAAAAATCAAGAATAAACAGATGAAGGCACCAGATTTAAGTGGAAACCCCAAAGAGAGGAAACCACGAATTTTAGGCTGGAATTGATATGAAGCCAAGCTTCTACTGCTTATTACATCATATTTTTTATAGGCTTCAGCCTACAAGAGGCTCCTACTTCAAAGGAAGCTCCAAGTCCCATAAGTTTTTTGTAGCCAACCACCCACAAGAGACTCCTACCTCAACAACCTACAACATGTTCTTTTTCAAGATGCAACATAGAAGGGGACATAAATTTCTTAATCACAACATCAAGCACAAATGTTGGTCACCTCATATACAATTATGTTGTCAAGTTTACTACTAATCTACTTCTTCTTTTCACTCTTTTTCTCTTCTGCTACTGCTGTCAACTCTCTAATGTAGACTCCTTTCCTTACTAAAAAGATAACCTTTTTCCATTCCACATTGTATATTTTATATTCAAGTCATCTTGGTTGTTTGTATTCTTTGTAGGAATATTTGATGAAGCATAGTCTCTTAGACTTCCAAAAAATGCTCACAAGCTTGTCTCTTCGCTTACAGTCCTAAAAATTAATTGTATTATAAAATAGAGCTGAACTAACAACTCAATAGGTAATAATTACAAGAGAGAAATCGGATCTGTATTATCTACATTTTCTATTCAAAGAAATATATGTATTTTAGCGTTTGTCTCAATATTTTATGTCCCACATGACAATGTTTATCCTTCACATTGATTAACATAGAATTTTCACTTCACATCACTTTCATCTTTTTGCATTCAAGCATAAACTATCTCCAATTCAACATTCATATGATCAATGACATCGATGCCAACATTTCCAACGTTCTCCCCCTTTGGCATTGATGGCAACACAAAATACCTCTTATTTGAGAAAAAAATATACCTTTGTTACCTCCCCCTTTGACACCAATGGAAGGGGTTTTAAGACTGACAATGATAGTTCATAATAACACTCAATCCATAAAAGCATATCCAATATTAGTGCCAAGTATTAATGTAGTGTGAATGTGGATATTGCTCCAAATTGTAGATGCTTCAAATGCAATATATTGAAAATGTTGCCATGTTTATTGCTGCTCTCCAATAGGCATACCACTGTTGTCTAATATGAAAATAATATTTCTAAAAATAATAAATAAGAAACATAATAAACTGCTCCGAATAAGCTTGTGGTGAGAGAAATAGTATATTGCTCCAAATAATAGGTTAATATGTAGTAGGTTGCCCCATAATATTAAACGTCAGTATTAATGTTGCATTTAATATATTGTATTACCATAGATTCTCCTATATATAAGACTGCTTGTGATTCCAACTAAACAATCTTAGAAAAATCAACTCAAGGTTGATATCCAACTTTTTTGCCATACCAAAATGATTGGAGAAAATAGAATAAGTTGAAATGAAAATACATTGGAGCATTGGAGTTGCAAATTCATTGAGCATTGAAGGTTGAGAAAATACATTGTTGGAGTAAATAATAATATATCCATTGAGCATTGTAGCAAATGATATACATTGGAGCATTGGAGATGCAAATTCGTTGACAAGTGGACATTGGAGAAAATAATAAGATATACAAATATGTTGAGAAATAACATACGTTGGATATTGTTACAGAATCCATACACTAGAGTAATAATGAATACGTTGGGGCATGGAATGTTGGTAATAATATGTTGGAGCATCCAATACGTTGGAGGAAAATCATATGTTTTCATTCCCCGACCAACAAGAGAATAATGATAATGAGAAAAAGAATTGTTCATGTGTAGGAAACCATGGGATTTTCTTCGGATTGATTTTCTAAGGCACAATAATACATTATAAAGTGTAAATTATGCATGATCTATGGTTCTCAAAGAGGTCAATGTTTCTGGTTGTGATAAATGTACACTTCAATACACATCCCTCAAGAATGCATGATCTCACAATTGTGGTTCTAATAACAAACAAGATAGGCTGCATGGCAGCTAGTCCCTGCCTAGATGTTGGATGGGATGTCAGCTTAACGAGTGTTTTCCTGAGGAGCAGCAAGCAACAATATCAATGGTCTCATAGGCTCATGGGCTCAATGGTCTCAGAGCTTCAGCGACTTCAGAGCGGCTCAAATGCTTTGTCAACATGAAAATAAAAGTTTGTTGTTGAGCTTTACATGGTTACGCGGAATGTCAACCATCGAGCCAACCCAAGCAAAGCTGAAGTGCTTGTAGATGAAGATCTTAAAGAGGGTGAACCCAAAACATAAATCGAATTGCAGTATTGCACAATTTTTCCTTATATTTTCAAGATCTGAAGCCTTCAAGGATTTCATGGATTTCCTATTTCAAATTTAGTTTAGAATCACAGTCCATTGGAATCCTGATGCACCACCGCGAACGCTACCACGACGGCGTCCGCCTGCGGTAAGGCACCACCCTGTTGTGCCAGCAGCCAACCCCGTCATGTCAGCTCAGTTATCCTCGTCAAGCTATAGTTGGGATGCATATTCCTTTCGTGGTGGTTCCATGGCCCATAGGTCCATTTTCACAAGGTTCCCCAGCGGTCATGAAATAGCCGTAACAACATGGATGTTACCAAACTAAATAATATAATATTATTAAATTTTAAATACTTTAAAATTTCACTATTTTATTTATATATTAGTTAGATCACCATTAAATACAACATAGCGGCACATAATCTGTCCTGGCCTAAAGTGTTTCCTCTACTGGCACCATTTGATTGACAACCAGACATCGACAACGCATTCATTATAACCGAGTTGTGGTAAGCCTATACTTCAAAGTATTTGCCAGAGATTGTCGAAAAGTGTATTTAACTTTACGCCACGAGCGCTATAACCACGGCGGGCTCAATACCGCGGGCCAATCCAACGCAGAATAGCAGTCGCTCCAACACACAAATATTGCCTTTTGCATGGATTTCACGTGTCAGTAGCAGTGCATGCATTTCCCACTAGGCCAGAGTAACCGAAATTATGTGTTATTGCATTCGAATAGCTCAGTTCAGAGGGAATCGCTCTAGAATTACAATGGCTGCCATTACTGGTAAGCTGGAATTTCACCAACTGCATTCCTTGCCTTCAAACCTTGATAATATTTGCAAGCGGTTCTCAGCCTAAAAGGCGCACAGTTTTCGGTGATGTCACAAATCTTCATGCGGCTGCTACCGATTGCTTTTCAACAGCGAAAGTCCAGGTTTGGTTCCGAAATGCGATCCTCCTAATCCTATTCCAGGCAAAATTACTTTTGCAGAGATTTTTATGCATGATTTTAATTTATTTTTATAATTTGTTTAGTCCTCAAAGGCAAAGCAAGAGGGAAGCTCCAATTCATAATGTTGTTCGAAGCACACAGACATAGCTGAGTATTTACGAAATGCAGAGGTATGGATTGCATGCATTTCTTTCATGTCATTCCCATTTAGGTCCGATTCGGATTCCTCTGCCGTTTCCTCTTCTTCCCGAACCTTTCTCTTGGAGTGATAAAGAAGATGGTACACCCGAATCGTATTCTTCGAGTGCTTATTGCTTGGCAGAAATCTTCCCTCTCCAAGCTTCTTGCTTTCATGAAAATTATTCGTTGCCTCTGTGAGTTCTTCTAGGGTGAAGAGAATTTTCTTCTGCTTCAGTAGCGTCGATTTTGGGATGTTTTCGTGTATTTCTATGCAGACCAAAAAAGGGTAAATGAAAATCTAATTTCATTGTTCCATGCTAAACAGAGTCCAAAACTGCAGCTTCTACCTTCATTCTGTGCAGTGGTTCTTGGCCTCCATAAAATGGCAGATTTCAGTTTGTTCGGGATGGCAAACAGACAGACAATTAAGATTATAACCAGGCCTCCTACAGTTCCCAGTGTTATAAGTAATATCTTTGGAGAAGATTTTCCTGTGTAATAGATCATGCAGAAAACAAATTAAAACATTATGAAAATTTGACGTATTGTCATGCAATTATACAAAAGAGTTATAGATAATGTTTTTGGAGAAGATTTTCCTGTGTAATAGATCATGTGGAAAACAAATTAAAACATTTTGAAAATTTGATGTATTGTCATGCAATTATACAAAAGAGTTTCTACGTATCTTTAATCTATGACACAAATTCCTAATTCTATTTATTAGCCTCTATTGTAGAAAACCCTTTGGTAGTCTAGAAGTATTTGTTGATTTGAAAGAATGATCTTTTTGAAGACTTGCGATTATTATAATCATAAAGAATTCAGAGGAGCTTGCGTTTTCTGTTGCACAGTTCAAAATGTTGTGAATTAATATCCTAGAAAAATGAGATCAGTAGTTTCACCTTAAGAAGCAGGCGTCCATCTTGGAAGCACATTCAGGTTAATTCGGCTCCTAAGCAAGTCAGGTCCAGGGTATGCAACATCAAATGATGAGGCTGGTTTCGTTGAGAATAGTCTCAAATTGATCAAGGGGCCAGACTTAGTGGAGAATATGCATAAGCATAAGCTGATGGAGCCGCAACAGGCTCTGCTTCTAGATCTTGCCCATGAAGGTATGGGTCTTTATCTCTAAATTCAGAATCCCAATCAAAAGCATGAGGCAAAAAGCTAAATATACAGGTTTTAAAAGATGTGCTCTCTAATTTCTAATAAATATGCATTCTCTGAGTCAATTAAATGGTTCTGTAAATCAGATATATGAACACTTCATTGACAGCAGGAGACGGTGATATCTGGAGCGTCTGGATCCACGGCCAGCACGCTTGTGATCTGCAACACAGAAGAAATCAGGGCACGAGGTGAAATTGCAGATCTGCAACACAGAAGCAATCAGGACATGAGGTGAAATTGCAGAAAAGTCGACTACAAAGCGTTGCAATTTTTAGCAGAGATAGTGCTTTTTATAAGCCATACTTCCTATTTCTATTGCAGTATTCGTGGCACCACCATGCAACGTGTAGTTGTAGTGTTTGTGTCACCATCTTGAAAGGTGTAGGTGGCAGCTACAAGGCTGTGGCAATGCAAACCAGGATGAAGGTGTACAGAAAAATACATACGCCTCAGCTCTCGTCCTTTAATGCTCGCATTAATCTCCACTTCTCCACTTCCCAAATAATGAAAACAATGCAAGTAGAAAATAGCATATGCTTTTGGCCTCTTTGCCTCGGGAAGAGGCCAAATAAGATGATGAAACAAGCTACCATATAGTTAACAGACCCAACTGGTTGCATAAGCCGCACACTCAGTGTATAAACCGCATGAATTAATGCTAAATATCGCCAAACCGATTACTATGGTCCCTGGCCATCGCCAGATGGCAGGGACTAATAAGATGGAAATTAAGTCTCTATCAAAATACAAGAGCTAACTATTAAATCCTTGGTCACAGAGAAGAAACCGCAACCATTATCCTCATTGGTATATATTTTGTAAACAAGATTTACTTTGATAATCATATTGTATGCACTGTTGAGTCTTCATTATACCTTGTAATGCGTGGCCTTTATGGTTCATATCCAAGGCTGCAAGGTAAGTTTAAAACAACATATTTGAAATGTAGGTCCCTGTACTCAAAAGTTTCTTTGGCGCAGGAATATTGTAGAGCATCCAAGATCTTCTTGGAGATTCTATCTATATATTTTCGTAATGCAATCAATCTTTTTCTTTCAGAGGATCAGATTCTAGTCTTGTTCAGCAAAGTAGATATACAAATGAAATCTTACATTTTTTCTCACAACTCCATTACTTTTCATACCCCCATGCCATGCTAAGTCTTCAGTCAGGCTCAAGCATGTCCCTATCAAAGATAAGTGTGGTAAGGAACTTCCTGATAGGTTCCATGAACTAGTCATCCACGATGTGTTTTCTTATTAATTGTAGAAGCAATGAATTTTTATTATTATTGAAACAATTATTTACATCCGCGTGAATTATTCTCTTGAATCCTTTTCATGGTTGGAAATCAAAACATGGCAGGAGCTCTAATCATAGAAGAACCGAACTTGTGTTGGGAGAGTAGCCTAACGATAGGAGTCGTCAAACCCATTTGTATTTCTGGTACCAGCATATAAGAGAACACCCGATTGCATACTGTCTATTAGGGCTTTTGTGCACGAAGAACTTTTGGCACACATAACTCAAGAACTAACACCTAGCAGATAACTCGGGTCCACATCTAGATATCTTGTGTGTGGTTGGGTTCGTACGTCACTCACGGGCTAGGATACGGTGCTTATCCTTATTCATATAAGCCCAATCTCATGTTTCTTCTTTACCTTATGCTTGAACTTATTACTTGTAATTGTTCTTTGCTACTCCAATCACTGAATCGTTTTAGCTTTACAATGATAAGATCCTTATCTAGAGAGGTCCTGTCGACAAGTGACAACCTTCTCCGCTTGAACTGAACAAAGAGAGAAATTCTTTATCATTCCAGTAGAACTCCAGAGAACTAAATGCATTATCATCCAATGCTACTTTCAAGAAGATAGTACCAATATTCATACAAGGCTAACGCTGCATAAATTTATATGTTGTTACCCCTGTATCTATATATCATGTCAGCATTAAAAAAAAAAACCTGGATCTATGAGAGCATTTTCCATTGATAACATTGAGCATGTAATATACATAATATTGCTCAGATTACGGCATAAACCCCATTTCATTTGTAAATACAAATGGCTTGGGCATAGAAATTCATTATTGTCCGGAGAAAGAAAATGTTGGTAACAAAGTAATATGCCAATACAAACAATATAAAATTCTTCCTTTATTCAACAATATCAAATAATCCCAAAGATACCTTTAAATGTACCAATGTTGTATCCAATTCTATCAATGCTACCTTTAATGTATCAATGTTGTTGTGAATATCTCAATATTGTCTTTCAATAATATCAATGTTGTGTGTTATTAATTTAATATTATGGTAACGCTTACCAAAGATATTATTTAATAAATATTATATAATAACATCATTCCAATCATTCCAATACAAAGGCTGGTCTATAGTTCCATTAATTCTTCCCTCTAATTTCGTCACTAGTCAAAAAGGACTACAATTGTTCTAATGTCACTAAATCCATGTGTTCATTAATAGAATATCAAAATTCTCCACTTTTCAACGATTATGGCTTAGTTTAGGGCACACACAAAAACACTTCAATTTAGTGTAACACACCATTGAATAAATTTGGAATGTATGAAATGTATCTTACTAGAATATATGATTGTCCGTATTTATTATTTGACTTTCTGTCTCTTACCATCTCTTCTCCCATTTCTATTTTTATCAAAATTCTGAAAAACCGATAATGATATTTGTGACCACCACAGTAGTTACTCTTCCTTGTGATACTTTACCTGAGAGTGTTCATTTTTACCACTACATATGGGCATCATTTCGAGCACTCAAATTCCGCTTTTTGGGTTCAGGTTTCCTTCTTTGAGATGCTTGCTTACTCTCTTAGTCTTCTTCAATGTATGTAGCCAATGGGTGATGCCTCTTTCAACGACATGCATCCATGATTTCTTATTCAAGGATTTGGTTATCCTGACATTCTCTTAGTATTGGATGCCTTTGAAGAATATATTTTACTAACTATAGAGAATGGAGTTTGCAACACAGCGGATTTGATTGTCTGTCCATTTGCTTGCTATGTGAGAGCTAAGGCTTATTTTCCACAACATTTATAGATATGGAGAATTCCCTCTACTTAGGATGAAATCTTTTATTCTGAAAGTAATAATATCTTTGTAATATATTTTTTGTTTAAATAGAGCCTCATGTTAAGAAGATGCGTCCATGAATTTAAGTGTTATGCTTTAGAATAACTATAAGTTCCTGAGGTATTCATTCTTCATTCAAATCCTTCTGAGATGTTGGATCCTCATTTGATCTTCATCTTCAACTATGTTGTTTGTGTTTTTCAAGAGATTTCTTTTATTAATGATGAATATATTTTAACTCTTCTCGGATCCAAATCTTAGCGTTCATAATAATAGTGCTGAAGGATTTAGAGAGAAATCCTAGTGATACAGTGAAATGTAGAAATGTAACTTAATTACTTGCAGAACCATTTTCATTTGAATAGAAGTCTCTTGAACTCATAAAGGATATGTACATGAAATTTCCCTTTACATTAGTACAACATTTGATTGGTTTCTTAGATAGATGTCTACACATAGAGATTGCAAATAATATGGTTCGGATGTAGATCTCATGATGCTTCATGATGAATGCTTCTATAAACCAAACAATATATATATATATATATATATATATATATATTAATAATATATATATTATATATATATATATATATATATATATATATTATATATATATAAAATTTGCTCCCTCCTTGATGGAAATACCTTTTCTTTTTCTTTCATGCATATATATTTGAATATAATAGAATTTACTCCTCTGATTGATGTCAATACCTTTTATTTTTCTTGCATGCATATATTTGGATGGATATCAGTTTTTTCATAGATCAAATGGTAGTTAAATATAGGGATCATCATAATGTACATTGATACATTCCATATAAACACTTAGATTTATTAGAATATAAATAATTTTGAGAAAAAATGAAGATGCAATTATACAATAAGTTAGGCTTAGCTTCCAACATGCTTGGAATATATATGGAATTATCTTAGCAATATTATCTATACTTGAAAATATTTATTTACATGTTTATGTATAGGATATATACATGTGTACAATAAAAAAAAAATCATTGAAGAATGGACTTTTGAATGGTGAACCTGATTGATGTTGTTAGCTCATGAAGAAAGGGGCTTGATCTCACAATTTCATGATTCTTTTATTCTTGATACTTCCTAACTGTCTCAAATTCTTGACATAATTATAAGCCTCTTCTTCATCTTCATTACTCTTCTTGCTCCTTTAATATCCCCCTTAGATCAGGCTAATTTCATATACTCTACATATTTTAGGTTCTCCTTTGGAAGTCACATTAGTGAAGAGAGTTTTCAGAAATTATCCCTAACTTGTTTCTCAAATATTCAAATAGCTCCCTAGCAAGAGCCTTTGTAAATATATCTTGGGTATGTACTCCATCTTCATTTTTTTCTCAACCACTTATTCTCTAAGAAAGCAGTACTTTATGGGATATGTTTGGTCTTTGAATGAAGCACAAGATTTTTAGAAATTCTTATTGCACTTGCATTGTCACATTTGATATAGATAGGCTCACTAAAAGTTAGCTTCATATCTTGAATTGCCTACTTCATCCACAACACTTATCTACAACGCCCTACAAATGTTATGTATTCATCTTCTACTATAGATAGATAAACTGATGTTTATTTTTTGCTTAGCCATGCCACCAAAGACTATCCTAAGTAGAATGCACCACTGCTTGTACTTTTTCTATCATTCACATAGTTGGTCCAATCTGCATTAGTGTATTCTATTAATGTAAAGTCCTTAATTTTTTGATACCATAGTCCATATCCTATAGTCCCTTTCAAGTACCGAAGTATCCTTTTTACTGCTAACAAATGAGTTTGTTTGGGTGCTAATTAATATCTTGCTACTAGTTTGACTACCAACATTATATCTGGTCGAGAAACTGTTAGGTATAACAAAATTCCTATCATAGATCTATAAAGATTTTGATCCACATCAGGTGATTCATCCCCTGCACATAGCTTATATCCGATAGTCATTGGGGTTGAGACAGGTTTACAATCTTCCATTTCGAATCTTTTCAAGATATTTCTTAGGTATTTCTCTTGTGCAATGAATATGCCTCCAGGTGTTTATAGAATTTGGAGCCCTAAGTAGAAGGTAAGTTCTCCATTCATTGATATTTTGAAATCAGTCTTCATCTCTTTAGCAAACCATTCTACTAGATGATATTTATTGTTTCCAAACATGATATCATCTATATACACAACTATAATCAGTAATTCATCTCCATCAGCCTTTATGTATAGATTATTATCAACTCCTCATCTCTTGAAACCCTATTTTTGAAGGTACTTGTCCAGTTTAGATGTTATAGCACCATTTACCACTCTGGGTAGATTTGATGCTCTGGTTATGACCTAGGGAAACCCTTCCTTTCGAGACTTGGTCCAAATTCTAAAAAATAGTGTTTTACTTCCCATGCACTACTTTTCCTTGTATAAAAAGCGTGTGCACGTGGGTTAGTATATACCCAACTCGTGTATATGTGTTAAAAAACAAAAAAATAAATAATCTCCTTAAATTAAGGAAACGTTTATGGGGTTTACCTGTTACTCACCTACTATAGCTCATGGCCCAACTGTTTCCAACTGAAAGAACTAATTTGGAGAAGTATAAATAAACCTCCATGGGAAGGCCTCAGGGGAGAAGAGATGAGATATTGATATTATATCTGATTATATCCCTCATCGAGTTTGAACAAATCCCTATGCCTCTTGCACTTCTAAGTTATAAGAAACCTTTGTTTCCCTTTTGACATGTCCTTCATGCCTTTTATGACATCCTTGTGTATATCGATGGAGGAAGATTGCTGAGTCCGAGGAAGGATAGATCTTATTGAAGATAATGGAGAATATCCTAGAATAGGTTGAGTTGGTTCACGTAACCTCAGGATAGGAATTAGTTTCTCTTTCTTAGGATGTTGTTCTAACTTCTCTAAAACCATGTTTTCTATTTAATGTGTAATGTGCATGAACAATGTAGAGAATTCTACAGAGCCAGACTTTCTTGGTTCAGACTCTCTTTCGTTGAGCTGACCAGTGGGTTTTATTTCATTTAATACAAATATTTCCATTTTTATCATGGTATCAGAGTGTTAGGGCTGAGGAACCTGTACGCTATCTAGTGGGCACGACTAAATCGAAATCATCGCAGGTTTTGAGTGGATAAGCACGACGATAGCATTGTTACACTTCTCACAAATTTTATTTTTTATTTTTCGACCGTCGTAGGTTTTCAGTGTACATCTGCAACAGTCTCAGATATTAGTTGTATATCTGCAACAGTCTTAGATATTAGGTTTACATCTGTGAAGACATCTCAAATATTAGGTGCATCTTCCACACGTCTCAGAAAATTGATGTACATCTGCGACAATCATGTAAACAACAAAAAGCCTCCGAGAGAAGGCTACATCTTGGAGAAGGCTATAGAGGCTGACAATAGAAGGTTGTCTAGAGGCTGTGAAGGAAGCCATGGTGATCAGCGGGTGTGCTATGAGATCAAACAACATTGAAGATCAGTGATCTTTCTTTGTCACAGATCTAGGGTAAATCTAACATCTTCTTTTACATGTCGAATTTTTTCTTTTAAATTGCCAAGATGAATAACAATATGTTTGAAGCATGCTTGAATGAGCATAACAAGCTTAATGGTTCCAATTATGCAAATTGGAAATTCAAGATGCAGACTTTGCTAGATTTACAGAGTGCTTGGACGATTGTCAATGGGGATGAGTTGAAGCCCGAGGCTAGATCAGCATCGATCCTAGATTGGGAGAAGCGAGAAGGTAAAGCGAGGATGTTTTTGAAGATGTCAGTGAAATATTACATCATACCACACATCAGAGAATGTAAGACAACTAACGAGATTTGGGGAATTCTGAAGGAGTTGTATGAGATCAGGTTTTCAAATCGTCTTTTGTTCCTTAAGAGTAAGATCCTATCCCTGAAGTTGGAGGAGAATGAAACAATTGCTTCATTCATAGCAAGGATCAAAGACCTAAAGAACAAATTGGCAGACATTGGTCATACAGTTGACGATACAGATCTTGTAACCATTACAATGAATGGTGTCACTGATGATTACAAAATGTTCATCAATAGGATAAATGCAAGGGAGAAGATCCTGAAATTTGAAGAGATGATAGGAATACTGATGCAAGAAGAAGAAAGAAGATTTACTCTCAAGCCCCAGAGTGTTGATCTTGCATTGATGGCGAAGAAAAACTTCTTCAAAAGGAAAGGAAGTCTACAACAGCAAAATGGAGCAAACGCACACAAAAGACCGAATTAGACACAAGGTATGCATCTGAATAGAAACTACTCTAAAACTAAATGTTTTTATTGCAGAAAACTAGGTCACATTGTCAAGTGTAGGAAGAAGAAATATAATGAAGAACAGTAGAAGCATAAAATACATGCAGGTCATCTCGCAAATGACAATCATATGAAAAATTTTAGATTGTTCATGGTAAATCCTGATGAGAATGTTGATGCAGACATCTGGTATGTAGATTTAGGATCCGCAACACACATGACAGTGAAAAAGCATTGGTTCAAAGATTTTAAAAAATCAACGAAGGAGCACAGATTTACCTAGATGATGAGAGAAGTCATCAAATCAAAGGGTGTCGAAAAGTTTCTATCATTCTACCTAATGATAATGTAAAACAAATTCATAATGTCATGTATGTGTCTTGTGTAACAAAGAACTTGATTTTTGTGTCCATGATTAGAGATCAAGATCTGAAAGTTGAATTTTTAAATATGATTATTATATTAAATATCTGCTAGATGGCATGAAGACAATTGCTACAGGAATCCAGACAGGAGGACTATACAAGTTGGATGAAAGACCTGCACCAACTCAAGCATTGACAGTAGCGAGCCTGACTACAGAAGAGCTATGGCATCAAAGATTTGGCCACATCAACTACAATGATTTGTTGTTACTACAAAAGAAGGAAATGGTAAGAGATCTTCCTATGCTAAAGCAAGTACATAATGATTATGATGCATGTACATTAGGAAAAATGCATAGAGAACAATTCCCTATTCGAGTAGAAGAGAAACAGGGGGATATACTTGAATTAGTGCACACAGACCTTTGTGGACCCATGCAGAAAAAATCATTAGGAGGTGCACTGTATTTTCTACTGTTTATTGATGACTGTACAAAGTTTTCTTGGTTGTATTTCTTAAGTAAGAAGAGTCACACATTAGAATACTTTACGCAGTTTAAAAATATGATTGAAATACAAATAGGGAAACAGATAAAAATTCTTTGTTCTGATCAAGGGGGAGAATACAGGAAGGATGAGCTTATCAGGGATTGTAAAGATCATGGAATTTTGCAGCAATTCACAGTAACCCATACTCCACAGCAGAATGGAGTAACAGATAAAGAACAGAACACTCGTGGAATGTGCTGGAAGTATGTTGAAAGGTAAGAATCTTTCGAATGGTTTTTGGGCTGAAGCAGTGAATACTATAGTTTATTTGAAAAGTAGGAGTCCTACAAAGAGTCTTGAGTCTAAAACTCCTTATGAAGCATTATATGGATTTAAGGCTGTAGTAAAACACTTAATAATGTTTGGATCTAAAGCATTTTCCCACATTCCAAAGGAATATAGAAGAAAATTAGATTTAAAAGCCATCAGATGTACCTTTATAGGGTATTGTTCACAGTATAAAGCTTACAGATTATTTAATCCCTCCACTCACAAGATTTTTGTTGGTAGAGATGTCAAATTCCATGAGAAGGATCATGAAGAATCTAATGAGAAAAATGAGGAATGGGACATTCCGTACTTGGTGGAAGAAGAAGCAGAAAACAATCAGGGTCAACAGTAGACAAAGGCAGAGGATGAATAGTGACAACAACAACAACAACTATAGTAGCAGCAGAAACAACAACAACAACAACCGCAACAACAGCAGTAGGAAGAAAAATAAAATGATGATCAAATAAGGTTTGAAGCCAGCCCACCACTCAGGAGATCAGGTAGGAAAGCTCAAATGCCTACAAGATATAGGGAAAATTCTTTTATAACTAGTATGATGAATGTGGTTGAACTGTCTAGTTATAAAGAAGCAAATGAATGTAGTGAATGGAAAACAACCATGGAAGATGAATATGATTCAATAATCAGAAATACCACTTGGGAATTGGTTGAACTTCCTAGAGGAAAACAAACCATAGGTTGTAAATGCTTATATAAACCAAAGATTAATGTAGATGGAACCATAGAAAAACTAAAAGCTAGGTTGGTAGCAAAGGGGCACTAACAAAAAGAAGGGATAGACTATGAAGAAACCTTCGCCCCTATAGCTAAATTGAACATTATCATAATGTTAATTACTTTAGCTACTAAGAAACATTGGATGATGCACCAACTAGACGTAAAGTTTGCATTTTTGAATGGAGAACTAAAAGAAGAGGTTTATCTAGACCAACCAGAAGGGTTTGTCCAGAAAGGAAAAGAACATTTAGTCTGTGGATTGAAGAAAGCACTTTATGGACTAAAACAAGCTCCCGGGTTTTGGTATGAAAATGTTGATTCATTTTTTCTGCAAGATGGCTATAATAGAAGTAAAAATGACCCTAATATTTGCACCATGAAAGATGAACAAGGGCGCGTAGTGTTGATTTTTTTGTATGTAGATGATTTGATCATTACAGGTGATGCTACATGTATAATCGATGAAATCAAGAAACATACGCCATAGGTGTTTGAAATGAAACACCTCGGTGAACTCAGATACTATTTAGGTCTTGAGATATGGAGAGATTCATGTCAAACACCTATGTCACAAGAAAAGTATGTCAAAGGCCTATTAGAAAAGTTTAGGATGGATCAGTGTAAGCTTGCAACATTACCGCTGCAGTAGAACATCAAATTGCAATGTGAGGATGGCTCAAAAGTGGTAGATGCAACACTTTATAGATAGCTGGTTGGGAGTCTAATCTATCTAACGACCACCAGACTTGATTTGGCTTATGCAGTCAGTATGCTAAGTCAATTTATGTCTAAGACACTTGAAAGCCATTGGAATGCAGTAAAAAGTATTTTGAGCTATCTACAAGGTATTGTAGATTACAGTATTATTTACACTGACTCCACTGATGTTAGAATGATAGGATTTGTAGATTCTGATTGGGCTGGAAATGTAGATGATCGCAGATCTATAACAGGTTATGCATTCAGGACTGGATCTGAGGTGATCAGATAGAGCAGCAAGAAGCATACCATAGTCTCCATGTCCTCAATGGAAGCAAAGTATCAAGCCATGTGTGCAGCAACGTGTGAGGCAGTTTGGTTGTGGAGACTTCTCTAGGATGTTGGGGAAGAATAGATAGATGCAACAACAATCAGATGCGGCAATCAAAGTTCAATCAAACTTTTCAATAATCCGGTGTTTCACAAAAACACTAAACATATTGATACACAATTGCACTTTGTCAAGGAGAAAGTATAATCAAAAGAAATCCATTTGGAATATTGTAATACATGTGATAATGTTGCGGACATTTTCACTAAGCCTCTTGGAAAAGTTAAGTTTCAAATGTTTAGGGAGATGTTAGGCATATTTGTGAATCCATTCTCCATTAAGGGGGAGTGTGGAGGATAATGGAGAATATCCTAGAATAGGTTGAGTTGGTTCAAGTAACCTCAAGATAGGAATTAGTTTCTATTTCTTAGGATGTTTTTCTAACTTCCTTAAAACCATTTTTTCTATTTAATGTGTAATGTGCATGAAAAATTTAGAGTGTTCTGCAGAGCCAGACTCTCCTGGTTCAGACTCTCTTTCGTAGAGATGACCAGTGGGTTTTATTTCATTTAATACAAACATTGCCATTTTTATCAGATTTGGAGGACAATTTCGCTTGGAGATGGAGGAAGACTCAGGTTTTAGTTTTCCACATTTCATTTAGCTTACATCAATAAAAAAATTATGTTATGTTCTTGATATTTATTATGTTTATGCATTAATCCATGTTATGATTTGCTTATAAATCTTATGTTAATGCTCAAATTGTCATTTTCTTAGATGACCTAGCATATATATCATGAATATGATTTCTATTACTGTTGTTGTATATGCTTTTATTGTATAACTTACGTGATCTAAAGGCATCAGAAGAAGCAGGGGGTTTGGACCTTACAGGATCAACCTCGAACGTAGGACCTTCGAGTAATACCACTTCTTCCCACTTCAGTAGTTTAGGCATTTAGACTATTTTTCTACACATTTCTTTCTATTGTATGCCCTCCACTCTATTGGGGTTTTGACCCCAAGACCCTAGGGTGTTTCCACCAACAACACTAGAATACCACGCCCATGGTGATTTTTGAAGACCATATAGTGCTTTCTTTAACCTACATACATAGTTAGGTTTATCTGATAATGAAAAACAACTGGTTTTTTACATATAGACTTCCTCAAGATCACCATTTAGGAAAGAAAACTTCACATCCGTTTGGTGCACCTTGCAATCATTGTAGCATGCAAAGGCTAAAAAATCTTGATTGCCTCTAGTCTTGCAACTGGTGAAAAAGTATCTTCATAATCAAGACCTTCCACTTGTGAGTAACCCTTACACTCTAGTCTGCACGCTTGTTTCTAACAACTTCACCTTGTTCATTCATCTTATCTTTGAAGACCCATTTTGTGCCAATGAAATTCTTTCTGACAGGTCTTGGTGTTAGCTTCCAAGTCTCGTTCTTCTCAATTTAGTCTAGCTCGTCGCTCATACCATCTATCCACCTTTTGTCCTTACTTGCCTCTTCAAAGTTCTTTGGCTCTATCTGTGACAACATGGCTATATGAACTTGCTCATATTTTTCTACTAGTTTCCTCCTTATTTTTACTCCACTTTTATCTCCAATAATTTGACTTTTAGGGTGATTCTTTTGAGTGTTCTTGAGGGTACTTTTGAATGAGTCTTGGTATCTTCTAATTCTTCATCTTGTACTTCATTATGTTTACTAATATGATGATGATGATTTGGAGTATTGATAAAATATGTTCTCTTGTTCTTATTGGGTAGCTCTTCGCCAAACTTTACATCTATGCATTCCAAAATATTATGCAATATTTTACTATAACATCTGTATCTATTACTTTGTAATGCATATCTCAAACATATTCCTTCATTATATTGAGAATCAAACCTTCCTAGCTTTTCATCATTATTTTTGGTATAACATTTACTCTTGATTACTTTAAAATACTTGATTGGTGTTGGTTTCCCTTGCCATAGTTCATAAGGTTTCTTATAACAATTTGGTGTGAGGTGTGCCTTATTGACAATATGTACTATTGTATGCGCCACTTCTACCCAATAGGTTTGAGCAATATCTATTTCTTGCATCACGTCTTTGACTATTTGTTGAAAAAAAATGTTTTGTCCCTCTGCGGCTCCATTATGATACGGTGTGTCTACAATAGTATATTTTTGTTTTATCCCAAATTCATTACATAGGTCTGCAAACACATTTGGTGTAAATTCACCTCCTTCGTCTAACCTTATGCACTTTATCTTGCACCATGTTTGATTTTCTGCCAATGCCTTGAATGTTTTAAATTTATCAAATACTTCTGACTTATTTCTAAGAAATGCCACCCAAGTCAATCTCAAATTTTCATCAATTACCATCATGAAATATATTTCTCCTCTTGGTACTTCTGTTCTAGAAGGCCCACACAAATCCATATGAACTAGCTGCAAAGGCTTACTACTTGATAGTTTATCTTTGATTTTGAATGATGTTCGTGTTTTTTTACCCATTTGACATGACTTGTAGATAGTGTTTTTAGGCTTATTTATTGTTGGTTGATCTTTCATTTCTCCATTCTTGTTGATTTTGATGATGTGGTCAAAGTTGAGATGCCCCAATTTCCTATGCCATATCCGAGATTCATCGTGTTTGTTGATGTAGCATTCCTCACTCTCTTCTTTCAATATATATATATATATATATATAATATATATATATATATATATATATATATATTATTCTCAATTCAAACTCCTTTACCTAGAACCATCCCTATAGATGTTGACCTGATTTCACAATCTTGAGCTCTAAAGAGAACATCACACCCTTTGTCACACATATAACTTACACTCAACAAGTTATGTTTTAGAACATCTACAAACAATACATCTTGGTACTTTCCTCTTTCGTTGTTTATGTTGGATGTACCCTTTCCTCTAATTCTTCCTTCTTCATCATTACCAAATGTGGCATTTCCATATTTGGCATTTCCAGTTTTATTTTCATTCAAGGAAACAAACTTGCTTTTATCTCTGGTCATATGTCTAGAGTAGCCATTGTCCACATACCATTTATTGTTTTGATCTTGAGCATACAGAACTAGGTCACACTTATCAAGTTTCTTTTCTTCTACCTTCTTTCTCCATCGCATGCATCCATTTGTTCTATAATTGTTCATATATGTTAATATATTGTCTTTAAGCTAATATTAATATGACTTGTGCCCAAAGTTGTGACAATAGAAATATTCAATGATATCAAGGAGAGGATAAAACACATTTTTGTCTAGATTCATATTTGTTTTAATGTTTGTGAATCCATTCTTTCTCATATTAAAATTTCCCAAATCAATTATTTTGACATAGGCTCTACAATTTATGGCTTTATGTCCAAAATTCTTACAACAACAAAAATATTCATTAAAAAAAAAATAAAAATTGTACTTGGTAGTGGATGTTGTTTGAGAATCTAACCATCTTGACATTTGATAATCCCGTCTCTTGAAGAAGTGTGGTTTTTTATAGGTTGTTGTTTCATTGTCCATTTCCTTTCCCTTTGTACTTTACCGACAATGTTACTTTGTAGTTTTTCAGTTCATGTTGGAGTGTTTATCAAACTTTTGTTCTTAGATTGATGTGACTTGTCATCCACTCCCCTAGCATCTTTTACGAAGGTGATTGTACTTTTATCCTCTACCTTAGATTTACTCGATTCTCCTTCATAACAAAACCCATTCTTTATGAGTGGAGACCTCCTGCATTTATATCACATATAGTTTTTCAAACCCTTTTATCTACTGAATATTCATGTTTAGTTTATTTTGAGCCTTCTATATCTTTTTCTTTAGATATACCATCACTTCCTCCAATCTTTCAGACTCCTATTTTTTCTCTTTTATTTGCTTCATTAAAATGTCTTCCACCTTATTTTCTTATTCAAGTTCAACTTTCAACTTGATAATGCCTTCCGAATTTGATTCTTCCTTTACATATTTCAATAGGATCTCTTTCTTCTTTCTATTATTTAGTTTAAGCCTTTCTATTTCATCTAGAGCACTGATTAACTCCCCCTCAAGGTCTACCTCACCTTCCTCTTCTTCTTCATATTCCTGGCAATCCTTTTCAAGTTATTCCAAGGCATCAACACGAATTCATTGGTTCCATATTCATTAGAGGATTCATTCAAACTTTTAGATCCATTGTTATCTTCTTAAGCATAGAATTGTTTTCTTTTGAATTATGTCTCTCTTTGCATTTTGTTAAAATCGTCTTCTCGTTCTCTTTAGGATGACTTTCCTCTATCTTATAACGTCATTTTGATGCATAATGTCCCACTCTCCATAGTTAAAACACTTAAAAGGAAATTTTTGTTTATACTTATGTGTGCCTTTCTTCAACCTTCTGAAAAATTTTTGCTTCTTCTTCATCATAACCTGAGCATGACCACTCCTTTTCTTCTATGGGCCTGTCTTCCTTGAAAGCTTCCTCTCTACCAGTTGCCTTCCCTTTTTGAATTATCATCTCATATTCTTTCGAAGAGCTACATAATTGATCTATGTTCAAAGTCTCAAAGTTTGTTGTTTCTTCTATAGATGAAACCTTAGGATTAAATTTAAAAAGTAACGGCCTGAATATTTTATGAACTATTACTCTTTCCTTGATTGTTTCTTCTAGACCCAACATCATATTTACAACTTCATCAAGCCTTAAAAATAATTTACCTATATATTCATCTTCGTTCATTTTTAAGGTCTCAAAATGTGTTCTATACACTTGTAATTCGACCATCTTCACCTTTTTATCTCCTTCATGGATATTTTCTAATTTAACCGAGATATCTTTAGTTGTTGCACAATGCATTAATTTGATAAATTAAAACTCACATAGACCACTTAGAATGGTATTCATAGCTTTTGCATTAGCTATAGATTTCATTTTGGCATCTTTTTCACTAGTTGTTTCCATTGGTTTTTCATACCCCATCATCACAGCAACCAAGACTTCTATTCCTAGAGACATTTAATATGTCTTCATTCTCACTTTCCAGAAAGCACAGTTTGTACTGGTAAATAGAGGGGCTTTATTTGTTGAGAATCACTCTTGACTAGTCATTTTATTGGCTTAGAACCTCCTTCCAGTTGTTAGACTGCTTGTGAAGGAACTTGGCTCTGAAACCACTTGATATTTATGATCCATAATTACCGGGGAGGGGATTGAATCAGTAATTCAAATTCTTTACTTTTGCTTAAATTAAGTTTTTTTATCTTATGTAGCTAATGATTTGTGTTTGTGCTTAATCATTGTTCAATTCCTTTTGCACGTGTCGAAGACAGAAATTTTCAGATTTATTTATCGAGAATTCAAAACATCCTAATAAGATTCAAGAATAAACACATGAGGCCACTAGATATAAGTGGAAACCCCGAAGGGAGAAAACCACAAATTTTAGGCTGAAAGTGATGTCAAGGCAAGTTGATACTACTTATTACATCATATTGTTTGTAGGCTCCAACCTACAAGAAGCTCCTACCTCAAAGGAAGCTCCAACTCCCACAAGTTTTCTACAAGATACAACCCATAGGAGGCAGCTACCTCAACAGGCTACAACCTGTTCTTTTTCAAGTTGCAACATAGAAGGGAACATAAATTTCTCAATCACAACATCAAGTCACAAATTTTGGTTACCTCATAATCAATTATTCTGTCAAGTTTACTATTGAACTGCTTCTTCTTTTGACTCTTGTTCCCTTCTGCTACTACTCATCAACTCTTTGATGCAGACTCTTTTCCTTCCAAAAAGGATACTTTTCCCATTCCACATTGTATATTTTATAATAAATCTATCTTGGTTGTTTGTATTCTTTGTAGGAATCTGAGATGAAGCATACTCTCTTGTACTTCCAAAAACTACTCACAGGCTTGTCTCTTCACTTTCAATTCTGAAAATTATTTGTAATATAAAATATAGTTGAACTAACAACTCAAGTAGTAATAATTACAAGAGACAAATCAGATTTGTATTATCTAAATTTTATGTTCAAAGAAATATATGTATTTGAGCTTGTGTCTCAATATTTTATGTCCCACTTGACAATGTTTATCCTTCACATTGATTAGCATATCCTTTTCACTTCACATCACTTTGAGCTTTTTGCTTTCAAGCATAAATTATCACCAATTCAACATTCAACATTAATGTGATCAATGACATCAATGCCAACATTTCCAACAACCACCTCAGGCCATCAAATAGTGATTCCACCTCATGGTAGGACGTCACAAAACCATCATTATATTGGTCTCTACCCAAGCCTTCTAGGGCTCTAGAGACCCACAACTGTCACCAACCTTCCAAAGCATTTGTCCAACTAGCGCTTCTAGGACTAGTAACTCAACCCACTAAGGGATTCCAAAGCGTTTATCCAACCAAGGCTTCCAAGACTAGTAAACCAACCCAAGTTGTTATAGGGCTTCAAGAGTGTTTATCAAACTAAGGCTTCCACAAACTAGTAACTCAACCCAAGCTAAAGGAAACATGAGAACCAACTAGAAAAAAATAAATAAATAAATAAATAAATTAATTAATATAAAATTAAAATTAAAATTAAAATTAAAAAAAAATATAAAAAAAAATAATAAAATATAAAAATTAAAAAATAAAAAAATAATAAATATAAAAAATAAAAAATAAAAAAAAATGAACCCACGACACCATGGCTATCTTGGAAATGCTAAGGCTAGGAAAATCCACTTTCAATCCAAGTAATCCTCCATGCCAATGACATATGAAGGCCAATAAACCACAAGTATATGCCATGCATGCCAAAAGTAGTGAGGAGAACATACATGCAACTCAGTACCTCCAAGGAAAACCCGTTATAGCTTCTGACCTTGATGTCGTCTTGCACATTCCTGCTCTTCCTTTTCCTTCTTTCTCCAAAACACCAAGTATGCCAAACTCCTCCAAGAGTGCTCCAAGAAAAATCTAAGTGTCTAAGAGTATGAGAGAGAGCTAATATAGAGAGAGATCAAAAACTAAACTAACCAAAGTCTTTAAACTGGTCCTCATAAGCATTTTTACTAATGAGCTCTCTATTTTCTTCATTTTCCATTATTTTCCTTCATTTTCATCCTCACATGCAACTTGTGACCTTTCACCTTCCTTTTCGGCTAACTTCCATTATTTTCATAAATAAATCTCCCAAAATTCCATTTTGCCTTTCCAAAGCCTTTGCCATTTCCTTTGCCAATTTCCTTAGCCATTAATCAACCACAAATGGTCCCCATAACTATGCTTTTGATCAACACTCATCTTGGAATAAGTGTCCCATCAAAGATGGTTATTATTTTTCCTTTAGTAACTTTATTACATGGAAATTTCACCAGAGTTGTTACATTCAGTCTCGAGTCAATGTCCCTTACAGTCAATTCCTTTACAAACTTACTTATATACTATGAAATGCACATTTCTAGTGACCAGTGAGGTCACTCTACCTACCTTGTGCCTAAGCATTATGCGACCCGTCTTCTTAGTAGCTTTCCTTTGCTTATGATTGATTAGATTTGTAGATCGTTTGAAGAGTTGATTTTTTGTTTCCATGACTGCATCTATTTTATCAGGTACTACAAATAAAGAACATATCAGTCTTTTGTCATCTACCAACACCATACCTCAAAAGAAGGGATCATCAAACGAGGTCACAGAAAGAAGTACTGAAGATTCCATTGATAGTAGCTTGACAGTAGTGCTAATGTTATAAGATTCCCAATGCTTCATTAACAAAGATTATACTATTACCTGGCTCACCATCAAGGATGTATTCAATTCAAAGGATTTCGTAAAGGATCTTGAAGATAGGGAAGTCTATGAGAATATCAAGAAATCAAGATTCAACAAAGCTTCATATAGGTACCATATGTTGCCTTGCATTTATGCAATCAAATGGATACTACAAGGTCTAGACAATAAGATCATGGTTCTCAATAATGTTAGTCGGTGACAACTTCCCTCGTATCGACCACATCACTTTCACTCATATTACAAGTTTCTCAAGCCTAAGGAGAACTTGGATTCCTAGTTTTATGCACCTTGGAGTTATTTGAACACCAAAGGAGAGATTAAGTCATAGTTATAGGAACCAACTAAGTTTCGCTATAAGCTTGATGGTGCCTATAAGACCAAGTCTCTCAAAATAGTTTATTGGTATTTGATAGTAATGTGTTGCAAGATCTATGGATGAAAGAATATTGAATCCTTCAACAAATGTTAGATCTTCATGCTTTATCCACTTGTCACAGAAGTGAAAGTACTCAATTTGGAAAATATGTTATCCCGACAGTTAAAGATTGAATTGAATGAGGTGAAAGAACCAAAACAGGGAAAACAACCATAGTTTTATAAGTATTCCTACTTACTAGATGGAATTTATGCTTGCCATGAATTCCCAACTCTAGAATGGAAGTGGAACCAAAGAGGTCTCCCTATCAATGTGCATTACAGAGCATTGTTGGAGTATAACTACAGAGTATATGACAAGATTGCTCAACACTTCATGGTTTTGTATCATATGATCCTTGAGGAAGAAGCCCCTTACATGTCCCATAAGGCTAGTAATTCAATTCACTACAAAAAAACATTGTGATTAGCATCCCTTTTTGCTTCCTTTTTTGCATCTAGAGACCATTTTTGGTGCTATTTGTGTCCATTTATCAAATATGGTGCAAAACTTGATGCAAAGTTTTCACCGAATTTTGCACCAAGTCTTACATCATGTTTAGCACCAGGTATTGTAATAGGTTTTGCATCATATTTTACACCAAGTTTTACGCCATGTTTTATGCCATCCCTTGCACCATGTTTTGCATCAAGTTTGGCACCTAATTTTGTTTCACCATCTTTTGCATCCTCTATTGCATCCACTTTTTGCGCCTACACTTGCATCAACTTTTGCATCATCTCTTGCATCCTCTTTTGCATCATTTTTTAAATCATTTTTTGCATCCCCTTTGTTACAAGTTTTGCATCGAGGTTTGTGTCTAGTTTTTGCATCTAATTTTGCATCTAATTTTCTTGCATTTACTTTTACATATTGTTTTGCATCCATATTTACATCCTCTTTTTCATCTATTATTGTATCCACTATTGCATCCATTTTTCTTGTGCCATAATTTGCACCTAGTTTGACACCTCCCTTTGCACCCTTTTTTGTTTGTAAATTTGCATCCACAATTGCATCCTCATATACATCTAGGTTTTCATCAACTTTTACATCTATTTTTAATCCCTTTTTATATCCACTTTTGTGTCAAGATTTGCATTAGGTTTTGTGTCTTGTATTGCATCTACTTTTACATAGAATTTTGTTGCATCAACTTTTGCATCATATTTTACATCCATTGTTGCACCCATGTTTAAGCCCACTTTTACATCCCTTTTTGCATCCTATTTTTCATGTTCATTTGCTTCTTTTTTCGTATCTATCATTACATTCACTTTTGTTGTGACAAAATTTGTGCCATGTTTTGTACTTACTATTGTACCCACGTTTTCTTCCAATTTTGCATCCATCTTCGCATCCTCTTTTGCATAAAATATTGCATCTATTGTTGCATCCACTTTTGTATTGGGTTTTGCATCTCATGTATCTTATTTTGCATGTACTTCCATTGCATCCATATTTTGCATCCAATTTTGTTTCTCAGCTTGCACTAGTGTTTGCATCCACTTTTACATCCCTTATAGCATCTTGTCTTGCATCTTTTTTTTTTGTCTATTATTACATCCGCTTTCTCATCCACTATTTTTGTGCTGTGATTTGTGCCATATATTATGCCTATCATTGCAACCCACATTTTCTTCCACTATTGCATCCACATTTCTATCCTCTTTTGTGTCCAAATTTGCATCAAATATTGTTTATGTTTTTTGCATCCCATTTCGAATATACTTTTACATCCACTTTTGATTTGTCCAATTTTGCAACTAATTTTGTGTTCACTATTGCTCCCATGTTTGGCCCATGTTTACATCCCTTTTTTCATCCATTTTTTCTTCCTTCTTGCATTCAAGTTTGTGTCTTTTTTTTTTTTTTTTTACATTCATTGTAGTATCCACATTTTTTTCACCACAATTCATGCTAAGTTTTATGCCTACTATTGTGCCCATGTTTTCTTCCACTTTTTCATCTATGTTTGAATCATATTTTGCGTTCAAGTTTGCATCAACTATTGCATCTATTTTTTCATCCACTTTTGTGTCAATTTTTTGTCTTGTTCTGCATCTACTTATGTTGTGTCCACTCTTCATCCAAATTTACGTCTATTTTTACCCCATTTTTTTTGTTCACTTTTCCATCCCTTTTCCAACACACATGATATTTTTTGCATTGATGATATTTCTTATGACATTGAAAATTATGAACAACTGATGATAATGCCAATAATTATAATGATGATGATAATGAAGATGATGACAATGACATGAATTGTGATTGTTATGATAATTAAAATGATGATAAAGACGATGAGAGTTACAATGACAATGATGGTGATGATGCTAATGACCTTGGCCATTCAACCCAATTTTTAAATGTTGTCATGGTCAAAATCATAATAATTATCTTTGGCATCATCTTCCAAGTCATCATCATCTGATCATCATTATCATTATTTTCATCTTGGTCATCATCAACAACAATAATGGCATGAATAATGATTAAGATGTTCATGATGAAGATGACAACAATTATGAAAAAAATTATATTAGTTATGATGATGGGGATGATGACAATTATAATGATGATGATAATGGTAGTAATGATGATGATCATTGATTATCTCTAAATAATAAAGTTGTTATTTTTCTTGCATATATCATGTGTCCTAACAACCCTTTTCGAGCACTCATAACATTTTTTAGGTTGATGATATTTCTTATGATGCCTATAATTATGAACAATTCATGACAATATCCATAATGATGATGATCATGATCATGATGAAGACATGAATGGTGATGATGATGATAATGAAATGATGATAATAATGATGACATTGATGGTGGTGATGATGGTGATAATGAAGATGATGACCCTCCCTCTAAACTAGGGAGCTACTCATAATGAGACAAAAAAGTACTATCAAGTTGAAATATTCATATAAGAAGGGATCTGGATTGATAAGCATCAATGATGATTTACATCATCATAGCCAACATTGTCAAAATAGTAAGGCCTTGACTAACAAGTTTATCTCTCCATTAGATTAGAGCACAGTGTTGGGACACATAAATTTGGACACCACTGCCTCTCTAGGCACTTACCCCACCAGGATGTTCACCAGGTATGTCCTCACATGATCATTTCCTAATCCACTATCATAATATTTGACACCAGTAAATGTCAATCTTCAAGACTATTCTTATCTTGGATTAATGTACTTGACTTATGGTGATTAGTCCTAGTCAAAGTCCAAATTCTTAAAGAATATTGGTCCCAAATGTTTATCCAATCCACCATTCTCCCTACTAGTGTCTTTACTAGGCTTACAATTGTTAGTCCTGGCCATAGTACATGACATATAGATAATATGGTGTCTACCCTCACTCCTTTTCAACCAGAGAGGAGACATCCATGAGCATAAGATTTTCTCAAGAATACCCATCATTTTCATAGAGAATAACATCATTAATTTGTTTTCATCACACGACACCTTTATGATTAAGCATTCATAGATTTGTGGCAAAATATTTCCCCTTTTGTCATTTGTGATGAAATAAAATCAAAATGTGAAAGCCAAAATCTTTAAAGATACACTATATTGATTTATCTAAGTATAAACTCTAAGGTTGAAGTGAAAATTCATGTAAATCTTATATCTACGAGTTGTGCCAAACTTATGAAAACCTTATTCCCTAAGTCCTATATTTAAGAAAATGAAAAAGAAAGAAAAATAAGGGCTAATGAATGGTAACTCATGTATTCACACCTTCTTTGGAAAATATATAAATATATACACTCCTAGTCACACTTGATCACATGTTTGTGATGGTTAAATCATGAATTCCTCTTTTCTCCTTGCATTTTCACTTCATCATTTAAGCACCTAATTGAGGATGTAGGGAATGTTTGTTGCCGAAGGCTTTCATGTCTACTCTTGGTTTATTTATGTCACACTACTGTCAATTTATGTGACGGAGTGAAATACATAAGTTTGTGGAGTTATTAGAGTGGTTTATTAAGTTAGTCACCACAGACACATGTATTACATCTCATTGATCCACATGTGTGGGTTGGAGACTCATTTCTTGAAAACTTTAATGGAGACTACTTTATGGCTTTAATGGTATAGCTTACAAAATATCTTATTAAACATTATGATTCATCCTTTCTTTTCCTCGAGACACTTGATAATATTGAAGTCACTCCCAATAATACATGGATATGGGGAGTATAAATTACTTTTGCTAGAAATAGAATTGTGAAATAGAGGTTTTCCATTTGCGTTATCGGAGTCATAGACAATGGATACATGGTGGTAGTCCTCGATGTCAATTAACTAAAATTGTATTGTCATAATGCAAAAAGAGGTAAACATATTGGTAACCTTGATGTCTTGATAATTTCAAATAATAACCATTCCACCCAAGTATCTCTAAGCATCAACCACTACTACTTGGAAATTCCTCCCCCATTTTCTAATTATATGAGGTAGAACCTCACTTGATATTTTTTCTTCTTATATCAACATTATTGATGGGTGCTTTATTTATCACATACAATTTAATATATCTAAAAAAAATATCCATAACAATTTCATCAATCAATGAATCATTAAAAAAAATATCCAGAACAATTTCATCAAGCAATGAATCATTGCATTATAAAATACAATCTATAAACATTTTGGGAACGTTTTGCTAAAACATGCTCAAAAACCAACATATTTAACAATAATATGGACAATAACACATGTTGATAAATTAAATAACATATTATCAAGCCTAAAAATGTCACTAACAGAAAACTATAAAGCATGCAACTAATGGAAGTGACCACACAAGGCCACCATAAGACAATTAATCTATTAAGATCAAGGTTAATGGGGACAAGTATCTACAAAGGACAAAGGCAAACCTATTTTAACTTTATTGTTTTCTTAGCCTGGTTCAAGATGAACATTTCAAGGTACCATGAAGAACATAATTAGTTTTATTACATTAAGAAAACTCAAGCACATTCTATAACTTAGCAAGTAAGAGATGTATAACACCCATGTCAACGACACAACACATGGCATTGAGTTACTTTTTTATATATAACTTAAACTCCTATCATAAAATCACAAATTTAGCATGAATGGAATGTTTAAAATCCATTTTTTATAAAAACAAAATATAATTTTTCTTATAGAAAAAAATACCAAAAACTAAATATATTTTTTTAGAAAATAAAAAAATACTAAACTAAATATAATATTAAAAAAAAACTAAAACATAAGCAAACTAGAATTTGAATTTGACATTCTTGTTCACTTTTGGAAACTCATATGGTGGAATGTGATCTCTTTATCCTCATCTTTAGCTTTATCCTAAAAATAAAAGCATACAAAAGCGGGAAAGAACCAAAAAGCATCGGGAAGCTTTTTCCTAAGCACAAAGGCATCTAAAAAGTGGAAAATGCCATTTTTATATGAGGAAACATTATTCACCCAAATTATTTTTCCCAAATTGAACTAATGAGGAATTTGGGAAATCTTCATAGCCTTCACTTTCCTATATATTGAAGGCTTGGCCATTGAAAAAATTATGGGAATTCTTGTATTGTCATGCTGCTGAGATATATCTTGAGAGGGAGAGTTTTGGAGCTATGAGTTGGGGGAGGTGTTGTTGCAACTACATCTGATTGTTGTAACTTTCCTCCAACTCCTTTATTCATATGGATCAGATGTTCTTCCTTCCATATGTTTCTATTCATTCTTTACTTCTTCTATTTAACTAATGGATGTATGGAATTTTGGTTTGTATTTATTTATTCAATAATATTTATATGTTTATGATAGTTTCGATTATGAAGATATTATGTTGTGAAGGTTGCTTTATTCTCTCTCTTATGTGTAGGACCAAGCTTTGGAGCTAGCTAGGAGTGCTTCCTAGCTATAAAAAAAACTCCAAGAAGACCTGCATGCAAGGGCTCACAAGAATTCATTCTCTTTTTCTTAATCTATACTCTACATCTTGATCTACTAACAATCCTAAGCCTTAGAACAACCTTTCTCTTAATTGGTTTGTCCTATGTTTCTGGGATAAACTGAGAGGGTTTTATTTTCATCTAATCGTGCATTAAATCCTACAACAAAATGATATTTAGTAACTTTAATATATTTCACTATGTAAATGAACTTAGTAAAATGAACCCACAGAGGGGGTCATAAATGGAAATAAAAGTAAAACTCTAAACAAGAAGCCAAAAGTGGATTTAACCATGGATGCAAAATTGGGGGTAGAATTGGATGTTAAACTAGCCATCAAAACAAGATGAAAACAATGACACAAAAAGGGTTTTAAAGTAAAATAAAAAAAATGGTGCAACACTAGACACAAAGAAGGGAACAAAATAGGGCATATGAAAGGATAGCAAATTGGGCACAAACAAGGATGAAAAAATGGACACCAAAATGAGGATTCAAAGAATGGTGTAAAATTAGGATGAAAAAAGGATGTAAGAAAAGACACAAAACAAGATGCAAAATGGGACTAAAAAAGGGTGAAACTAAGGATGTCAAAAATGATGCATAACTAGATGAAAATTCAAACTAAAATCTAGGTGCAAAATGAGATGCAAATGTGGACACAAAATGTGGCAGAAAAAAAGGATGCAAATTTGGAAGCCAAAAAGGATGAAAAATTAGATACCAAAAAGATGCAAATTTGGACATAAAAAATGGTGCAAAATTGGACACAAAAGAAGAAAAAATGGTGCAAAAATGGGCATAAAAATGGCTCAAATTTGGATGCAATTGAGATGCAACATTGGATGTAAAATGAGGTGCAACAAATAATCCAAAACTTGGTGCAAAAACAAATGCAACAGTAGACGAAAAAAATGGCTCAAAATTGAATGTAACAGTAGACACAAAATGGGATGAAAAGGTGGATGCAACATATGGTTCAATACAGGATGTAAATTTAGATGCTCAAAAGGATGCAAAATTGGATGTAAGAAATGGTGTTAAAAATGATGCTAAATTGGATGAAACAAATGATGCAAAATTAAATGCAAAATATGGTGCAAAATAGGATGCAGAAAAGGGAGATAAATAAAACGCAAAAGTGGATGCAAAAAATGGTGCAAAAATGCATGCGAAATTTGACACTAAATCAGATTCAACATAAGGTGCAAAATTGGATGGAAAAAATGGTGTAAAAAAAGGGAGAAAAATTGGCACAAAAATAGATGTAAAAATAAGTACAAAATTAGAGGCAAAATATGGCATAAGACTAGATGCAAAAATTGGCACAAACTGGATGTAAAAAAAGGCACTAAATCAGATGCCAAAGATGGTGCAACAATCGATTCAAATTATGACACCAAACTAGAAGCAAAGAATTCCACAAAAGAGCAAGCAAAAAATGATGCAAAAAATGGCACAAAACTAGAAGCAAAACCTGTTGTAAAACCAAATGAAAATCTTGGTGCAAAATATGATGCAAAAAATGATGGAAAATTTGGCATAAAAAACATGAAAAATTGGTGCAAAAAAAGACGCTTTAAAAATTGTACAATAGAGCCAGATTTAGTGCCAGGCTACTCATCCCGATTGAGAAAAAAATGCACTAAAATCTGGTGCTAAATTTGGTGCAAATTACCTGTTTTGTTGTAGTGATTGCAGAGATAACATAGTGGTTTGCCTCACCTCTGGGCACATACCTTAGAGAGTTCAATTCTTAGAAGCCTACACATAATTTTTCAATGTATGTGACCAATAATGTTGTCATGCAGGAGGTTGCTTACCAACTTAGCACAACTCTATATTAGTTGCTATAGAAGAAGAAGAAGAAGAAGGAACCTTGGCTTTCCTTTCCTTTCCAGGTGGGATCCTATGGGCTCAAGACCTTGAAGGTTGTAGAGATAGAAGATGAAGATCTTACCACCCTTAGGTCCAATGAGAGAAGATTTCACAGATATGATCATAGAGGAGTGTGTAAAAGACATTGCTCCAAGTTACATTTTTCCTTTCCTTATGAGTCTTATTAATGGAAAGAGAAGGAGAAGATAAGGAATTGGTACAATGCCTCCCGAGAACATCCACTAGGAAATGAGGTAGGCCCCTTCCAATGAAGTTCACGAACATGATATTTAGGAAGGGAATCACTAGGAAGTGCCCATCTCGGTAAGCATTTCCAAATACAAGAGGAAAGTTCTGCATAATCCCAAAGAGGAGAGGATCCAAAAGTTTAGAGTAGATCCTATTATTCTTAGAGCTATTATTCTTATAGAAACCTTTGCAGCATAAAAGAGGAGAAAGGAGTCAAAAGAATAAAAAAAGTAGTAGGAAGAAGAAGAAAATAGATAGGAGGAGGTATGAAAGAAATCAGAGGAATAAGAAAGAGAGAAACAAAATATATGAAGTAATAGGAAGAGTTGCGAAAGAAGGAAGAAGAAACTAAAATGAAACACCTGGAGGAAATATGCCAGAAACAAAGAGAAGAAGGAGAAAGACATAAGAAGTTTGAAGAATATCAAAAACAAAAGAAATTAGAGGATGAAGAAAGAAGGAAGAAGCAGGATGACGAATTTTTAAGAGAAATAGAGGACTAAATACAAGCCCAAGACATATTAGTCCAATGAGAGGAGGATAACCAAGAGGTTTCAATTATGCCCATGGAAGAATACATCAACAATCAACCCTCACCTCCCCTCACCGGTGGCCACATCCCATTCACTGAAATGGGAATATCTCCTCTAGAAGATGATTTGGTCATGGATATTTCCAACCTTACCTTTGATGAGTTAAAGAATAAAATTATGCATGGAAGGTGGAAGTAGTTTTCTAATGACCCGGTTCATCCTATTTCCATTCAAACATAGAGGGTAATTGTGCCCAATATAAAGAAGAAACTGAGAATAGTCAAACCAACAAATGCATCCTTTGTAGAAGCTACAAAAGTAAACACTAATTTATTGATGGAAGAAAATAAGAAATTGGCAAAGGATTTAGATGCTACAAGGTAACAAATCAATCATCTCCTCGACAAGAATCAAAGGTTGTCTTTTGTTGATCATAATATGAAGGAGCTACATGTAGTGATAAGTGAGGAAATTCAGTCATTGGGAGATACTATGAGACTATTTTATGAGGAAATGATCATCCTTCATAAGGTAGTAGTGCCCTTGCATGCAATGTAGAAGTGGTCACGAGAGAATGTGCAAGTTCTAAAGACAATTTATGCAACTACTGATGCAACCTAAGAATGGGGCAATAAATATAGAAATGCACCATGAGAGTTTGCAAGGAAAATAAGGCATGATGTAGAATTGGAAAGAGATGAGGCCAGGATTCTTATAAAAAGTAACAAACAGCTTAGTACTTATGTGGTCAACATCATTACCACCTACTCACGACTATATCATAGTTTGGAATCCTTGGTAAGAGTGCACAAGATACCTTCCATCAAAGAATTTGCAGAAAAAAGGGGAGAAATGTTATCTAACAAGAAATTGATGAATTCTTGAGAAGTATGAGGTAGGTAATTACCAACGAAGATTCAACAATTTTTAGTCAGACCTGTCAAGTTAAATATGAAGTTGTTCTTATTTTGGAATAATTCTCAAATTGGCTCCAAAATTATCTAACTAGATGCAATGGAGGAAAGAGACATATATAAGCTAGACCTTCCATGAAATTTTTGGTACATAATAGCATAGTACAAGGCTTGGCACCAATATGTTACATCAGAGCTACAAGTAGAAGTTGTTTAGATACAATTTCCTCAATTTCAAACACAATGTATAATTTTTTGTCTTATTAGGCTCTAGCCACATTTTCTCTTATGTGATTTTGTATTTAGAAAATAATAAGTGATGTAAATATAAGTGGAATTCCAAGAATGAAATAGGGAATATGAAGAGTTATTAGATGAAATAAAGACAAAAGAAACCCAAGAGTCATGAGGTAGCTAAAAGGTGATGTCATTTTTTATAAATAATTCCTCATCACTCACACAAGGGGCTTGGAATAGGAGATTGGTAGCCTTGGATTCTCTAGTCTAGCATAGGAGTGAATATCATTGTTTTGGAGAAGAAAGTGGTAGATTCATGTTCCACTATTGAGGCTAGCGTCATATTATTGTATTGTATACTTGGGCCTTTCACTTAATTATTATATAATCCTTAATTCAAGTTTTTCTATAAACCCAAAATCACAAGAAAGTAACAAACATTCCACGTTGATGTTTGGGTTCAGTGGTAAAACACTCGTACATAGACCTTGCTCTGATCAAAACATTTTTTGAGAGTGGATTAGTTGAATTCTCGTCCCAGCCACTCATGTCAAATAAGTTCTTGATCTTATTTGAGCTACATGTTTTAAGTTATATCTGAATTTTATGGAGTTAAATCAACTCATGTAGGTAAGTTCTTAGTTTTACATGAGTCAAATTTACTTTTATCTTTCAGTAGATGATGATTTTCAAGGGGATTGGTCAAGGTTACTGTATTCAAATGAAATATATGAGCCTCTACAACATACTATGGAATAACGTGACTACATGTTCACCTTAAAGGTTGCACAATTCAAATCCACTTATCAATAGTCCACTAGTAATCAACCCAAAGTAGTCAGAGTGTTATTTATTTGAATCTTTTAGCTTTACGTAAGCATGTAATGTCTATAGCTCTAAGCTCCATGAGATAACTTTGCTCAGGTTGAATTTTTAGTTTTACTTAACCAAGTAATGTCAAGTTGTCTGTTAAATGTGAAGCCACATTGAAGACATCAGCACTGACTGTCGACACTCACTACTCCAACACTGACACCGGCTCCCTAACACTTCACCATATTCAGTCATCACCACCACACCCACGCTGAAACTACCAACCTGCCATTGATTTATAGATCTTCATTTGAATCACATGTAGGATTATAGACCCTCCTTCTCCCTCTATTAATTTGTATTTTCCTCTCCCTAAGGAATGCAAGCCAAGGCAAGGCCTTTGAATAATAGAAGTCTTTTCTCCATTGTTCTCTTGTTCTCTATGTGTGCTTTGTCTTGTGCTTTTCAAGGCTCTGGATTTTTTGTTGTATTAGAGCCAATGTTTAAGGAGCCTATAGCATGTGTGTTGTTCTTATATGGAGCTGAGGGCCATTGGAAAGCACTAGCATTTGTCTGATTGAGTGTTGAGCTGAGGGCACAGTCATGACTATTGTAAGAGTTGCGAACATGTTGATTTGCTGAGCAGTTGTTGAGTGAAAGTTGAAGAAGTTCTGAGTTCCCAATAGAGCATTAAAGGAGTCCCTATAAAGAATTTGTAGTGCTGATTTCTCATAGCACAGTGGAAGGCACAACTTTTATGATTGAGTTCTTTGCAAGAGATGAAGGGCATTGTGGTTTCTTGTTTTCATAACCTGATTGGAATGCAACATATTCTCTTTAAGAAGTCACTTCCATAATCAATGCTTCCATAATAAAGTCCTCTTGTGGCGATGGTTCAAAGTCGTAAGCCATTTTTGTTGAATATTGGTCAAAATCATTGTTTTTTTTCTTTATCATAATAGGTGGAGTGTGGTCATATTAAATTTAATCTCCTTTTATTTTATTTTTATTAATTAAAAAAAAAAAAACAAAAACAAAAAAGGAGCATAATAGGTCGAGTGTTTTTATTATGGTGAAACATATATATCTATATATGCTAAGTTTGGTCTTTTTTTAATTAAAAGGAAGAGGTGTTCATTTGTTAAAAGAGAGGTGTAAAAAATGAGGTGCTCCTTTGTTAATAGAGATGGATTTTTTATTTTAAAAGGGAGGTGATCTTTCTTATATGATAAATTTTTAATGGTGGATTTTGTCCTTTATTTTATTTTAGTCAAGTGGCATATTATTTTGTAAGCAGAGTCTTGATTTCTTTGTTGATGTGAATTTTATTCATAGTGGAGACAACAGTTATGGAGAGGTTGAGCGAGGCTAATTTTTCCCTTTGGAAATCATAGATGGAGGATAAACTGATGTTAAAGGATCAATATTTTTTGATTGAGGGCACAACAAAGAAGCCCTCATCAATGATAGATGAACAGTGGAATAAGCCAGATAGAAGGGCGATTGAAACAATCGGCCAATATCTAGTAAAGAATGTGGATTTCAATGTGTCAAGAGAAAAGACTATAGAAGGATTATGGAAGAAGCTCCATGATCTATATGAGAAGAACATGGCATCAAAAAAAATTTTTTTGATGAAGAAGCTCTATAATCTCAAGATGAAGGAGGGTGCTTCAGTTGTTGAGCACTTTAATGAATTCAATATTATTACTAGTCAGCTTGCTTCTGTTAAAATCATTCTAGATCATGAAAATGGAGCTATTTTGTTAATGTTTTCTATGTTATATAGTTGGGAAAATTTAATTGTAGCTATGAGCACTTCAAAAACTACACGGACCCTGAAGTTTGATGATGTCATCATCAATTTAATGAAGGAGGAGCTGTGACACAAGTCAATTGCGAAAAAAACATACAAGACAAGATCTAGCTCTAGCTGATCGTGGTAGGAGAATTGATCGAGGGAGACAATGGCAATCAATATCGACAGGCCGATAAAAATCAAGGTGAGTATCATCTGCTTTCATTGTGGGAAACCTGGGCACAGGAAGAAGGAATTTCGAGTCTAGAAGAAAGGATAAAATGACCAAAGACGAGATAGTACAAATCACAAGTCATCCAGCACAAATGAAGGTGAGACTATTGTTGTAGCCACAAATGGTGATGTGTTGCTTGTTGTTTCAATAGAGGATGCATGTGTATATACATCTAGCAGTAGATTTGATTGGATAATTGACTCTCGAGCATCTCACCATGTAACCCTATGCAAAGATAATATTTTTTCAGATAATCCTAGTGATTATGGTAAAGTCCATTTGGGGGATAATCATTTTTGCAGTATTGTTGGAGTGGGGGATGTCTATATCAATATGAAGGATGGACAAGATATATTGTTGAATCATGTCAGGCGTGTACCAGAAATGTGTGTGAGTTTGATCTTTATGGGATGACTAGATGGCGAAGGATATTCCACAAGCCTTGGAAAAGGAGGATGGAAAATTAGCAAAGGAGAATTGGTCATGGCTAGAGGACCCAAGACAAGAACATTATATATATTAAAGGCAATGATAGGAAAATTAGATTTGGCTACTCTCACAAAAGAAGGAAATTTAGTAGATCCGTGGCATAAGTGCTTGGTTCACATGAGCGAGAAGGGTTTAAAGATCCTTGTTGGTAAAATATTATTACCAGGTTTGAAATCCTACAATCTTGACCTTTATGAGCATTGTATATATGGTAGACAAAGAAGGGTTTCATTCCTTAGAGGTGGCCATGACAAAAAGAAAAATGTGTTAGAATTGATACACTCAAATGTGCTTGGGCTTGTTAACATCAAGTCATTAGGAGGAGAATCATTTTTTGTAACATTTATAGATGATGCATCTAGGATGGTTTGGGCCTATCCTATGAAAAGTAAAAGTGAAGTGTTTGGAATATTTCAAAAATTCTATGTTTTTGTTGAAAGAGAGACTAACAAATTGCTGAAGTGTTTAAGAACAAATAATGGTGGAGAATATTGCTCAAATGAATTCAAGAAATACTGTAACAGGTTTGGCATAAATCATGAGAAGACTATGCCTGGTACTCCTCAATAAAATGGTGTTGCAGAAAGGATGAATAACACCATTATGGAAAATGTGAGAAGTATGTTGTAAAATTTTGGTTTCAAGAAGAATTTTGGATAAAGGTTGTAAGGAAAACTTGCTACCTTATCAATCGATCTCTAACTACAACCTTGGATGGTGGTATCCCTGAAGAATTTTTGACTGGTAAGAAGTTGAAATATTTTCTTTTGAAAATATTTGGACGAGAAGAATTTGTAATGGCAGTATCCCTAAAGAATTATTGACTGGTAAGAAGTGGAAATGTTCTCCTTTGAAAATATTTGGATGTGAAGAATTTGTACATATTCTGAAAGAAAATAGAACTATGCTAGATGATAAATCTATAAAATGCATTTTTTAAGGATATGCAGATGAAGAATTTAGTTATCATGTATGGGACCCAGTTAAACATGAAATTATTAGAAGAAGGGATGTTATATTTAATGATTCAGAATTGTTTAAGAGGATTGTGGATGAGTTGGAGGTCAAGAAAGTTCTCAATGGGTTTTAAGAGCAGCATGAAGACATCCCACCAATGCAAGAAAATGGACAACAAATTCAAGAGCAGGAAGGATAACAAGTGGAATGTGATGAACATCAAGAAGAAGGAACCTTGCAGAAACCTTTACAAGAGATACAACCTGATAATCCACCACCATAGTTGGTTCGTAGATCGTCTAGGCCTCATAAGCCTTCACAAAGGTATCCTCCTTCAAACTATATTTTATTGACTAAAGAAGGTGAGCCTCATTGTTTTCAAGAGGCTTGTAAAGTTGAGCACAATAAAGAATGGAACAAAGAGATGGAGGAAGAAATGAACTCTTTGTTGGAAAACAAAAATTGGGAGTTGTTAAATCTCCCAAAAGGTAGAAAGGCTCTACAAAACAAATGGGTTTACAGGATTAAGCAAGACTAGTGGTGAAAGAATTTCCCCAAAAAGAAGGTATTGACTTCAATGAAATTTTCTCACCTATTGTTAATATGTCATCCACTAGAGTGATTCTTGGTCTTGTTGGTGCCTTATAGTTAGAATATGAATAGTTAGATGTAAAATCTACTTTCTTTCATGCTTAATTGGAGGAAGAAATTTATATGGAGCAACCAGAAGGCTTCATAGAAAAAGGAAAATAAGACCTTGTTTGTAGGTTGAAGAAGAGCCTATATGGGTTGAAACAAGCGCCTCGACAATGGTACAAAAAATTTGATTCATTCTTCTTGGAACATGGTTTTCATAGGTTGCTAGGTGACCATTATGTCTATATCAAGAGGTATGATCAAGGAAAGTATATCATATTATTGTTATATGTGGATGGCATGTTGATTGTTGGCATGATAATAATATGATCAATAGGTTGAATAAATATTTGGGCAACAAATTTGCAGTGAAGGATTTGGGTCCAGCACAATAGATATTAGGCATGAGGATCATGTGTGATACGGAAAATTAAATGTTGTGGTTGTCACAAGAAAAATATATCAAGAAGGTGCTTGAAAAGTTTAATATGAAGGATGCCACGCCAGATGGTACACCCCTTCCATCTCACTTCAAACTAAGTATTGAGTTATGTTCTAGTGATGACAAGGAGAACAAAGAGATTAGCCGAATTCCTTATGCTTCAATAGTTGGCAGCTTGAGGTATGCCATGGTATGTAAACAACCACACATTGCATATTCAATGGAAGTAGTGAGTAGGTTCCTTGCCAATCTAGGCAAACAACATTGGCAAACAATAAAATGGATTATGAGGTATCTCAGGCATACTAGTAATTATTGCTTATGTCTTGGTAAAAATGAGACTGTGCTTGAAGTATTTACATATGCAGATATGGTTGGAGATATTGACACCAGAAAGTCCACTACAGGTTATTTGTATACATTTGCAGGTGCAACAATACCTTGGGTATCAAGGCTACAATGAATAGTAGCTTTCTCTAGAACAAAGGAAGAGTACATAGCTACAATAGAGGCTTGTAAAGAGATGTTGTGGATGGAGTGATTCATAAGAGAGATAGGAATAAAGACAAGTATGTGCTATATTGTGATAGTCAGACTATCATTCACTTGGTGGAAAACCCAACATTTTACTCAAAAACCAAGCACATCGACTTAAGGTACCATTGGATCCGGCATGTGTTGGAGGAAGGACAACTATCTTTGAAAAGGATCCATACAGATATGAACCCTCCTAACATGCTCACTAAGATTCTACCAAGAAACAAACATGATTTATGTAGAGGTTTGGTAGGACTTGATGTGACTTGATTCATGATTATTCATTTGGCTTTAAGTGTGAAAATGTTAAACGTGAAGCCACATAGAAGACATCGGCATTCACTGCCAACACACAGTGCTCCAATGCAGAATGACAACTCCCCAACACTCAATTGTCTTCAACTGTCACATGTAACACGCCAATCCTACCAACCTGTGATTGATTTCTAGATCTTCATCTGAATCACATGCAGGATTCTAGACCCTCCTTCTCCCTCCATAAATTTTTATTTTCCTTTGCCTGAGGAATGCAAGACAAAGCAAGGTGTGTGAATAATAGAAGCTTTTCCTCCATTGTTTTCTTGTGCTCTTCTTGTGTTTTTCAAGTCTTTGGTTGTTTTTGTTGTATTTGCAAGAAATGCTCTACCTTGTACCTAACATTGTCATGAAAAGTATATTTTTAGGTTTTTTTTGAAATTTTTTGAAAAAATCACTAGTTAAAATTCTCTTAAATACTAACCTACCAAACCAAAAAAACCTCAAAAATCTCTTTCTTAAGTCAGCTATGCTCAAATGAAAAACAAAGAAACATTAAAGTGCAAGTCCTTTGTTATTGGCACATGGCCCCCCTTCGCTTTGTGAAAACAACAACAGGGAGCATTAAAATCATCAGATTAGAGCAGCAGAGTCCGGGGGGTGAGCAATGAAATTATACTAGGATTAGAATTTGAAAGCAGAATTATTCGTCAAATTTAATGGTTTATAACTGTGAAAGTGCCTTGGAAATTGTATCTTCGATCCATACTTACTCTAATTGGCATTCGTATCAGCATTGGAAAAATGAAATTGAAATGTGAATAAATTTAGTTTGCGATTTTAACATCTTGACAAAAATATTTAGAACTCTTTTGAATTAATGATTATTGTACAAATAAGATGGCAGGTTCTACACTCCCATCAAAATATTTTAAAATTGCCTGAAACCTATTAACTACCTTCTAGCTCACATGCCATCTATCCATATTTTTTTATCGATGAACGTATTAACAAAAGGACATCATTTAATGTGTGCTTCCGACATTGATATGCGCCCATAATTTCCTTCTACATGGTATAAAGACAATGTTCCACCAAGGTTCCGGGACAAGGGCGCGAGGGAGCGAGGGGGCGCGGGAGCGGCCTATGCAAAAGTTCCCTGCCATTTTTTAGGAAACGTGGGGGAGCGTCAGGGTTTTAAAATGTTATAAATATAAAATATAATTTATTAATTGAGTCCACTATGACAATTTGGTTTGAATTGAAAAGCTGCCAAAGCATGATCATTGATATGAATATCATTGACATATCCAAATTTATAATATCATATAAAATAATAAATTTAAAATTCTAATTTATAATCATACATCAATGATCATACATTATGATTAAAGTTTAAAGTTTAAACCATATTGATGTTCCACTTCCATACTTGTGATTAATTGGTTCCTGGAAACAAAACAGTCAGATCCACTTTTCAGAACATGTGACAGTAGGCTCTTTTCCTAAACCTACTATCACCATGAACGGGGAGAGCCCATATTGAACCGATTCAAGGTCTTGGTTTTCCTAGCTTGCACTTTCAACAAATTGTATTAATTCACAGACTTTTTTTAGGTAATTTACCTTTTGTATACAATTCCTAATACAATCAATAATGATACAGGCATTGTTTATTAAATATACTATGCAATTTAATTTGAGATCTTGCTAACTTAGTGGCAAAAGAAGCCATTTTTGGGGACGTGGACTTAAACTGCCTATCTTTCCATAGATCTAACCCATTGGACTGATATAGCTTGATAATCGTATTTCAAATCTTACCAACCTAGTGTAAAAAATATTTTAATAAGTCATTTTTGGCACTTTGACTCAACTTGAGAGGCTTGTTAATTACCAAACTAGTTCTTGACATAAAACTTTAAGTTACTACAGCGAAGTTCTAGAGCAAGGGAATTTATTTTTCTGTTTCATGGATTCCATCGTGGAATTGCAAAGGGTCGTGACTCATTACAATATATACACATTAAGAAGGGTCATGACTCATTACAATATATACACATTGAGACGCTGCATTCAACTCACACTCTTCAGCACAGTCAAGACTCAAGTTTGGTTGACACTACTCTGAGAAAGATGCTGTGATGATTGTCCAAAAGCATTCTTACGTAGGCGGCAGTGGCAAAAGCTCATGAAATAAACTGTTACTAACCTGTTAAGCTGTAGCAATCTGCTCCTCGCACGCAGGTTGCACGCACGACGCTCGAAGGGAGGTGTTGCTCGCACGATGCTTGATGGGAGCTGTCAGCTACTACTTGTAGGACGCTCGACCAGAGGGAGGGAGGAGTTCTGGAATGATGAATCCGAACAATGAAATCCAATACTGTGAGTGGAGTGCTCAGCGAACTTGCAAAGGTTGTGAGTGTGTTGTTCATGGTTCAGGCTGCCGGTTTTATAACATGAAACAACGATTTTCCAAAACCCTAAACGTTAATTAACTCTTAATTAAAGATTAAGTTCAGTGTTTAGTTAATTAAAATGGTTTTTAATGCATTAAAGATGTGCCACGTCCCCCCTCGTCCCCTCTCGCCCCCTCGTCCCCTCTTCATCCCCACGCCCCCCATGTCCCCCTTTTCGAAACGCCCCTCAGGGACGGGAACGTTTCCTGGCACATCCCCCTAGTTTCCTCCATTTTCGGGAGAGGTGGGGACAAGTCCCCTACTATCCCAAGTCCCTGGAGCGTGGGGGAGTGAGGAAAATAGACCCCTAGGGGGCGAGGCGAGTCCCCGTGGAACACTGTATAAAGAGTATCAATTCCTGATATTTTAGAAGATCTTTATTATATAATAAAGGAAAAAGTTATTATTGATCGAAGATAATTATGACCAATAGAGTAGAAACAAATCTTTAAGTCACCTTACAACCAGTTATAACAGTGAAAAATACTTGAGTTTAATAATTATTTACAATCAAATTTTATATCTGTCATTTTTAAATTATATACAATATTATGAATATGATTTTGAAAATATGATGTGAATTATTTTTTCTCATTTTATATTTAATAGAAAACTATAAATATTATATTGTTAATTTTTTTTTTTCCTCCATTTTAGATCATTATAGATTTTGCAAATTTATTTTTTACTTGGAGGTATTAAGGATATCCATCATCAACTTAAATTTCTGGAGTTTTGGTGTTTGGAATTTATTTGTAAGTAGTCTCATGAGTAGTGTAGGATGATAACGCAATATGAAAGCAAGTCCCATAGCCTAGGGCCTTTGAAGTTTTGCAAGTAGTGCTTCTCATTAATAATGAAAAACACAAGTGATATAACCCCCTGTCTTTAGAGCATCACAGTCTTGGATTTTTCCAAAAAATATTTGCATCTTGAGAGATTTGATCTGTCTTGTGCTTAATATATCTGTACTTAATATGGATGAGTATATCCCCCTAGGACACTTAAATTGTTTAAATTTATGAGTCCAATAAATCATCCCTAGAAAGAAGGTATAATATAAAATAGTGATATTATTGGAAATGTTTTAACCTTAGAAACTATTTTTTTAATTTCTTTATATATAGAGGAACCTTATATAATATGTAAATAATTGGCATTGAAATCTTTTATTTAACATTGGAAGTGTAATATTTTATTTATATACCACACATTATACCATAGTAAATAATTGTTTGGTTATTAATATATTTTTAAATACATGTAAATATTATTTAATTGGAATTATTTAATTGTGATCAATATTGATTTTCTTTATTATTAATATTTCAAATGCAATATATCAATTTTATATTAAAAATTTGAATGAATTGCACATCTGACTTTTATTATGTTTATCCTATAAGGAAATAAGTGAACTTTCTTATTTTCAATTATGTTTCAGTTTGGGGATTGAAATATTTTATTGTGACCAAAAGTTTTTACATCCCTTTCTGATTGAGTTGTGATATTAACTAATCTAACCAACACATTAAGATAATTAAACTAATCAAAAATATATATTCATTGTTATTTTTTATTATAACTAATATTTTTTTATTTAAAACATATATTTTATAAAGACACGAGTTGACTGGCTTCAACATGGACAAAATTACAAATAAGGCTGATACTTCTAGTTGTAAAATACACTTCTAAAATTAACTAAGTTTCTCATTTTCTATCAAATATTGAAATACAAAATTATGAAATAGATTTTTTTCTTTTCTTTCAGATTTTCCATATATTCACCCTAACTCAGTAATATATTTACGCCGTTTCCATATGAAATCAACTTTCCTTTAAGGTTACGTGTCCATTTGTGAGCGCTTGATTTTGTTGTTAGACGACTAAAATTGTTTCAGCCATCGGATTCATAAAAGACGGTTCAACTATCGGGAGGAGCAGAGCACGCACAACTAATAAAAGAACTCGGAGCGGCCTGTGAAGAGTGGGGAATGCTCCATCGAATTCATAAAAGACGGTTCAACTATCGGGAGGAGCAGAGCACACACAGCTAATAAGAGAACTCGGAGCGGCCTGTGAAGAGTGGGGAATGCTCCAGATCATAGATCATGGCGTCCCTGCAAAACTGAACTCTCAGATAATGTGTTGTGCTGAGGAGTTCTTTTCGCTTCCAGTGGAAGAGAAGATGCAGTACGCCAGACAGGCAGGCCAGTTCGTAGGCTATGGAAATGGGAGCTTTATCAATGATGACCCCTTCAAGGACTGGAGAGAACTATACGTCACGCCATGCTACCCAGCTTGGGACATTCAAAGCTGGCTTGCAAAGCCAGTGCAGTTCAGGTTAGCCTGAATTTCCTTGGTTTATGTACTTTATCTAGTGCATTACACGATCATATATTTTATCTATCCCACACTCGAACTGTCATTGTTTTTGAGGGAAGCTTTAGCGAACTACAGCAATACGATGATGGAGTTGAGCAAAACACTACTTGGGCTCATCTCAGAATCGCTAGGAATTGAAGCGGATGCGATCGAGAAAGCCTGTGGAGAAGGCCAACAGAAAGTTCTCTTGAATTACTACTCGACTTACCCCCACCCCGCTTTAACGTTAGGCCTCAAGAGACGTACCGATCCAGGAACTCTTACCATTATACTGCAAGACAATGTTGGAGGCCTTCAAGCCACAAAGGACGATGGTGAAACGTGGGTTACAGTGGAACCCATCGATGGAGCTTTCGTTGTAAATATCGGAGACCATATGCATGTTAGTGCCTATATTTATTGTTTTCCGTAACATTTTAATTCTGTATTGAACGTATTGAGATTAAACGAAACTGAGTTACAGTATAAAAATAAAATGAACCTCTATGATCTTCGTCGTAGTTATTTTGAAATATTATGTTATTTAATTCATCGTGAAACATAACAAATAGTTCTGAGAGAATAAGCTATCTTGTTTTAGGATTGCGTCGGAAGATTAGGTCTTGCACGAGTATTGTGTATGAAGATTATCTCAGTTGAAAATATCACACGATCTGTCTTCTAATAACCTCAAAAATAACCACAAGACCACTTTTGTATTTATGCGGTTTATTGTATTAGGATTGTGGTATTTTGGTTTCTTGCATGCATGTTGAATTTGGCTTTTTCTATGATGCATGAATTTTTGGATAGTCCATACAATATTGGTATAGGGGGAGAGTGATCATTACATTTATTTAATAACTATAAAAATTAAACTAATCGATTAATTTTTTAATTAATTAACTTTTTGATTATATAATCTAAATGTTAAATATTTTTTTTGAACCGATCAACTATCTATTATATATATATATGGTTGCTCAACAAAGTATTATATTACAAAATATTTTAGATTCAAATTATTCAAGTTTATCCCTAGACTGCTTGCTAGGGGCAGTTTGGTTCTAAACATTAGTGATCATACGAAAATAACTATACAAATATATATGAATTCCAACCATACTTATTAATAAATCATTGTATTAGGATTGTGTTTCAAAAGTTAGGTCTTGCAAATATCTGTCTTTTAATAACCTCAAAAACAACCACAAGAACACTTTTTATTTATGCGGTTTATTGTAGTATTAGGGTTGTGGTATTTTTGTTTCATGGATGTAGGTTGAATTTGTTTTTATTTTATTATATTAATAAAAAAAATGTGTGTGCGATTTTTTAGATTTTCTACACAATATTTGTATAAAGCCAAAGAGGTCACTGGTTCTATGGAATATTTTTATATAAGGGAGATTTATGTGAAAGGATTACTTTCTATTGATTTAATTTTAAAATAGGTAACTAATAATTTTTCAATAATAAAATATTTTTAACTAAAAAACCTTCGCCAATTAAACTAATGTTATAAGAAATCATAATCATAAATAAAAATATTAATTTCTTAATTAATTATTTTTTATTATATAATATAAAACATATATATTATTTTTACGCAGTAAACTGTTTCAGCCATCGGATTCATAAAAGACGGTGCAACTATCGGGACTCTGTATTGTCGGTTGCTCTTCCATATTACAGAGCTTGTTGGAGAGCCCGGTTATAAGGACTGGTGTCTTGCAACAAATGACGTCCATAGTTCGCAAGACTGGTGATTGATACTGGCACTATACTGGAATTTATCTCTACATTTACCCATGGGAGGGACCTCCCAGATTTTATAATTTTTTTATTGTTATTTCCATTGCTTATAAGGTTTTAGGTAACGAACTCGGTGAAATTTTTCATAACCTTTTTAATGGAGATTGAAATTAAAGTTTTTGGTTTCTGATGCAGCAATACTTGCTCGGTCGATAAACATAGGTCGATAAGAATCTGTAGAGATTCGTGGATGGAATTCAGTTCTTTCTTTCTCAAGCAAATGTATTTTTCATTCTGCAATTAAAATCAAATATATATTGTCGTTGCTCGCTTCATTCTGTGATTTTTGTTGTGTGCAATACTCTGTTTTGTTCTTTAGTTGGTAATTATATGGCACTTATATGGCACTTTTTTCGCAGGTGAGACAACGTGTAAAGGTTTCTATTTGTATGATGATAGACAAAAGGCCCTCAAGACCCTCAAATCAAGAAATATATTGAGAAGTCAAGGAGCATGGCTGGTTTGATTGTCAATAGCAAAGTAATTTTTACTTCTGTTGCAGTATTATTTGGAAATATTTTCTTCATTTTTATTTTATTTCATACCACTTTTTTAGACCAAACATGTTTTCTCAGTTTTGGTAGCCAATTTCCTTGATGGATAACGAAATAATTGAGATGGTACTCTTTCCAGTTGTCAATGAAGCTGTCAATGAAGCTTGTCGGGGTTCTAGGCGAGGGAATCACGGTTCAAGATTCAGACCTTGATATTTCCTATGTAATGGGCATGGGATTCTCACATTACAGGTAAGTTGAAAAGTTCATTTTTTCCTATTTTTTTCCCTATATCTGTTGCATCCTATATCCTATATTATATCCTATATTATAGTTCTTTCTTTTGAAATTCTTATAAACTTAGTTTGTTGTTGAAACTTTTTGAAAAAAATTTATGGTTTTTGGGGAACAATGATTGAACCAAATTACAATCCATCGAATTAATGCATTCATATTCTAAAGATGTTTACCTATTGGAAGAGTTTTAAAAGTTCATTCCCAACAAAACTAAGAGAGTGTTTCTTCCAGGGGTGGTGTTATGTTCCGTGCAGATTCTCTTGAATTGAATTACAATTATTCCAAATTGAAGATCTGGGTTGAGTCATATGGTAATTGTTTTAAACCCTACCCATTCTTAAAAGAAAGAGCAGCCACTCGGTCTAAAATGGTTAGTATAGTATCATTTATCATTTTGATCCCTTTGCTCCAAATTTGATAACCAGTTTTTTATTGCTAATATTTTAATCATTGATATACGAGTGCAGAGTGCCCCAATAAAAAATATCAAGTCTTGATTACAATTATTGACAACAGTTCAGGGAATCTCCTAAACATTGTCTACCAGAGATTCTGGATGAGAGTAATGCCTATTTTTATATTCGTGATAGCTTGTCACCTTACCATTTAATCTCCAGTGCTCAGATTAAAGATTTATAGCTTAGGGAATTTCGTTGGAGACACATCGGGATTGTGTTGCAGCGCAAAGTTTCATCTTGTCAGTCCATATAATATTTGGTTGTACAATATTGGTTGAGACTTGGGTATTAGTGAATATTTCTACACTAACTCGGGTATTAGTGAGTAGTTCTAGGTTTTTCATTCCTTTACGATGTTTTCCATATCTATTGTAAGTAAATTTTATTACTTTATGAATGTTATCGCTTGAGTAAGCAAAGTACTTGAAATATAAAAAGAACCTAATTACGTGTTGTAACAATTGGCCAATATGAAAATTATTAGAGATTACTCTTCATCGTTACTCTTTGTTGGAGTAACTGTTAAAAACGAAGTGATATATTTGTTAAAAGCTAAGTGATATATTTGTTAAAATGCATAGAAATAATTCTTATGTTCCGTCATTGTCCTTTTGGCTTTATAATTTAATTAGTAATGGTTGGTGATTGCCCTTTAGCTCTCGTTATAGTATAATTATTAGTTGTTGTTTGTGTTTAATGAATTTTTTAGATTGTACTTGAATATATGTGTCTTTTCGCATAACCTTCTTCATTTTCATTGTTGGATTTTTTCCCGCAATATGAATAATTATCTTTATTAGCATTTATTTTATTGTTTTACTTTTGAAACTGAGTTTATTCTCAAAATAGAGAAATGAATATCTTTTATTAGTTGATAATGAACAAATGATATTAAACTCTATTCATAATTTATTGCATTGCCAAGTATTTTATAGGTCATTAGGAAAAGATGTCACATAACATTAAGTAATAACAAAAAACTATATAAATGCATATGCATATAACTATATGACAAAAAATGTAAATAATTAAAGAAAAAAATAAATATTGTTATAATTTTATTTTCCACACTACACCACAACCATATATTAACCTTCTCTTTTTCTATGTTAAGTGAATAGCTATTAGCTCATAGCTCCCAAAAAGAAGACATATTATATACCTTAAAGAGATGTTGTATGCCACATTACAATATTATGGGCTACTAATTGAGCGAGACAAGGAGGAGGACATTTCATATACCTTGAAAACATGTTGTATGCTACATTACAATATGATGGGCGAATAATTGAACACATTGTATACCTTGAAGACATGTTGTATGCCACATTACAATATGATGGACTACTAATGTCTTGAAAACATGTTGTATGCTACATTACAATATGATGGGCGAATAATTGAACACATTGTATACCTTGAAGACATGTTGTATGCCACATTACAATATGATGGACTACTAATGTCCTGTGTAGAATTCGCTACGATGTAGAAGACGAGATTTGACTATATTCGCCACAGTTTCTTCCGAGAAATTTTCTTGTGGATCTCTAAGGATGGATCCTAAAATGTTTCATATGAAAATGCTTTCACTATCTGAATTGCCTTATTTTGAATATTTCATATGAAAATGCTTTCACGATTTGCCTTCCCCGTTTTGAAACAGATCTGGTTCTTTCGACCTTCAAATCTGGTGCAACTTGTTCTCTCCGTATCAAATTCAAAAGAACATATATGCCTTCTTTTTTTTAATTGAAAATAACATTTAATATAGAGGGATGTGCAAAATAATAAGTTTAAATGGATAAATAATAACCTCCTAAAATTTTCTAAATTTGTCATTTTCAGGTTTCTTTTATATATTAAACCTAGCCCACAATTATACCAAGAATATGAAGAAATATTTCGCAAGGTGGCTTTCATTCATGAGAAAGGAAACTCCTATGAATTCATTCACTTAGCTTTCCTGCATTAACAATGCACGGTACATATCAGATCCAGCCATCCAAACAAATCATTTCAACATGGGATAAGTTACTTTCTAAATGCGGGTTTTTAACCTGCAAACAACCTTTTTCACCTCCGTTTCACTTGTTTATTTCTTTAATGGAAATGAAAGGAATCTTTCAAGCATTTGACACTAAAACAATTCCACCTTTACGTGAAGGTCAAAAAGGAAATTTCTTTCGCGTACCATCAAGTTCAACCGAACATGCAAACAAAATTTCTTTCCCTTTACTTTCAAAACTTACATCGATGGTAGGATTAAGCAATAAAAGAGATGATTGACTTGAACTTTGTTCTTACTTTGTCCCATGGTTGGAATTTGATGGGTAGATTGTGCGTCGTGCGACAATTTAGCCGTCAAATACGACTGACACTCTAGCCTACCCCTCATCAAACAACTTTGAAAGATGTAAAACGTTTAACCGTCCTTCGATCAACCATGCCTATGATAATTATGGACCCAGTATAGCACAAATAATTTCCAAGGGGTGGACATGTTTAACGCACTCGAAACAAATGTTGTAAATGACTTATTGACTTAAGCAAGCCCCCCAAGTAACAAGGGTTTTATTGGAACTTGAAAGAGCATCTTCGAACATTAGGAGGCAACCTATTTTGGAAAGGTTATAAAATTTGTCAATTTCGTGCAATGTAAGTGATTTGTATTTATCTTCTAGCTTGAATGATAATTTGTTTACTAATTTCTATCTTCAATGATTTTTTTATATATCATGATTTTTCTCAAATTTATGCCTTACGGCGTTTCCTTTGCAACATTTGGTGCAATTGCTAGTTATATTA